>CAJDSM010004441.1:0-18639 GCA_903981925.1 Ostrea lurida
GATGAGATTGAAAGTATATAATAACAGTTGTGATATAATCATAGGGAAAAACATCAAAATGTACATGTATCCAAGAGTGTTAAAGATTTTACATCGTACAGTAAAACACGCTTTTAGCGAAGTACCGGGGATAAAGATTATCGATTCGTTATCAGGGGCGGATGTCCAAAAATTCGAGTTACAAGGGGGGGGGGGGCAACACATAGATATGAGGAGGTCTGGGTCGCTTGAGCCATGGTGGCGCGCCAACGACGAAGCCCGGACTCCAGAGTTTAGAGATTGAGGGCAAAATATGTCTCCGAAGTAGTCATTTACACTATAATTCGTCATTTAAATCAATAAAAATTGAGCAATTTGAAGTTTTGAATTGGAATAATACTTCTCAGATAAATCTTTACAAAATAAGAGGGCGGCGTGTGTAATTCATAAAATTTTACCAAATTTTTCCAGTGAAAAATTACACTTGGTAAATTTTAGGGGGGGAGGTGCTCCCCTTAAATCCGCCAATGGTTATAATTCAGAAATTCGATCTACAGGGAATAAAAATCACTTCATCTATCGTGAGCGTGTTCGATATAACATACAAATTATCGTGTTCCCATGCATACGTACAATGTGAAACACATGGAATTGTCGAATGTGGGCATCCATGAGATTCTTTTGTAATCAGCTCTTGACACAATAGCATATGGAGTGTTTTCCCAACAAAAAGATTTCAACGCAGTGTTACCTGTTAATTGACAAGTCTATCATTTACATAGAACCAAAACCATATTTATAACCAGGTGTATCACATTTCAAATGTACATTGTCCTCAGTGTCATTGTGCGTGTTGATTAGTTGTATGAAGCGTTGATTTCATATTCCATCATGACTATGCATTCTTGATGGATAATCAATCTGCGACCGATATGTATGCGTGATATCAAAAAGAAATTTCTATTAGAAAAGAAAGGTTTAATTGGTAATGAAAAGAAAGCTAACAGCAAGTAATAATTGCGCCTCATGCTGTTTTAAATGAATTTTGAAATCACATAGTATTACATATTCGTGTTAAGGTGGAATGCTACACCAGAGAAATTTGACATGGATGAAAAGTCGAGGATATGTTAAACAATATTTCAAAAATAAAAAAAATTCAAATTCACTCTATTTTGTCAAAAAATGCATTTTTAGAAAACAATTTGAACAAAAATTAAAACCCGTGCAGGAATCGAACCCGCGATCTGCAGTTCAGAGGGCAACGTGCTAACCTACTGAGCTACGCGGCTAGGCATTTAAATTTAAAATAAATTGACATATAACCCTGATAGTGATATTTTCATCCATGTTTCGAACGGAAGTCAGCCATTATGACGATGGCTCATTCCCCCTTAAGAACAGAAATTTCTTTGTTATTCTATACAGAAAAACCCTATAGGTCTCGTCTCGTTTTAGTTCAATTAAGTCCCGGTCGTGCAATGGCCACAGCAAACGTGTAGTGAGTGCTTCATCGCCGACCTCTCGGCACTTAGAAATGAGAATCAGAGGTCTTTCGGATATGACCTTAAAACCGGAAGTCCCGTGTCGTGGTAGGCGTTGGCATGCTATTTCAAAGAGTCTTCATTGCTACGGCTCTGAGCGCTAAGCATATGTCTAAGTTTGTGATACTTCACCTACAACTGTTGACGTTTGAGTGAAAAAATTCTCGACGGGACGTCAAACAAACATTGGTGAAGTCAATGCAGTGAACAATATATAAATAAATATTGCATGTAGTTGAGGCCAGTGTGATAAATTTTCAGCCACCGAGTTAGTCAAATTATAACATTGTCAACGAGGCAGCCGATGTGTAACAATGATTTGTCCTCGCAGAGGTAGATGAGGCACCAGAATACACATGTGCCAAGAGGAAAATATAAAAACGCACCTCCGGTGGACAAATGATTTTCATGCATATGATACACCTCAACTACAATGCACATGTGATTGTTGAATATCTTTATCAACTTTGTGTATAATTTATACAATATATACAACCGGGTGGTGGTTGCTGGTGATTTGATAATACCCTAACTAAATAAAGATACATTGGCTACCTGTAATTGCGTACATCTCCGATTGCTGGTAATCCCGTCCAATACGAACCAAAACGAACCGTGCGATCTAAACAATCTAAGGCGAACCGTACGCGCATAAATATTGACGCATGTAACAATTTTCAGATTGTTAACCCGCGTCAAGAATGTTTCCGTTGCTAGATACTATCAACCCTGGAGGGTGTTTTTTATTCTTCAGAGGAAACAGTAGTTTGTCAACTGTTCCCTGGTCCAATCAGATTCGAGTATTTTACATGAAAGTATAAACACAATATGTTATTTATACGTAGCATATACGCATGAAGTAGAAATCTTCACATGGAAAGAACTGATATCGTAACTTGATAATTTTAAGGTATTCTCTTGTCAGCTGAGTTTAGTTTGACTTCAGATCTTTATGGAACTTGATAGTTTGCTACATGCGCACCCATCAAGTTAACATTATGGAAGAGTGCATAGCGAGTGTCCGAACCTGATGACTGTAAACAAACTCAAACTTAATGATGGTAAAACTGAGATAATGGGGTTGCCAGTCGTGTCCGAACCTGGGACATGTAAACAAACTCCAACTTAATGATGGTAAAACTGAGATAATGGTGGTTGCCAGTTCCACAACCAGTGCCGTTTGATGGATATCCGTTTGTAAGATTGGTGAGGCAATATTACACCTAGATCCACTGTTAAAAACCTTGGTGCTGCTCTGGACGCTACCTTATCAATGGAAAACACAAGTCAGCTCCGTGGTAAGGAATGTATACTCAACATCAGGATAATCTCCAAGGTAAAACGCCTCTCACCAGGAAAGCTGGTCGAAGGTCATCAATGCAACAGTCATATCCCATCTTGACTACCCAATGCCCTCCTACTTGGCATAACCGATCGCCAAATGCACCGATTACAAATGGCTCAGAACAATGCTGCACGTTGTCTTACAAGAAACATGCTACAGACAACATATTTCGTCAGTACTTCATCAAACTACACTGGCTGCCTGTAGGCGAACGCGTTGTGTTTTAAAGTGCTGACAACCATATCAAAGTCACTACATACTCTCTCAGCACCAACAATCATGAGAGAGTTATGTCCTGTTTACCAGCCACATAGGACCTTGATCATCATCTGACAAATGGAAATTGGTAGTGAAGAAATCAACCAACAAATACGGTGCACGAGCCTTACAAACACTAGGTGCACAACTGTGGAATGAACTGCCATTGACACTTCGTGAGCTTGAAGAACATGGAGCATTCCGACAAGAACCTAAAAACACTCTTGTTCAAGCGTGAATATGCCCCATAAGATTAAAAGTTTCAGTGCACGAATTCCAAGTGTAGATCTTTGTGTGCCAGTTTTTTCCTGTCTAGACAATTTTACCCACCTTGTCGTCTTACTACTATGTTTTATGTAAAGTGTGTTCCATTGTTTACATTTATTTTATATTTATTGGTATATCACCATGGTTTTTTAGGACAAAACATTGTTCAGCGCATATTAGAATAATTATATTAATTTGCCTTTTAAATGAATAAAATAATAATAATAATAATTTTCACGCCACATGCATCATGCGGCACGTGACCTAGTGTATCCAGCAGAATTCTGTGCAAATCAGTCAGTTTGCAACTTATACTATATGACGGAGTTTCTAGTATTCAAGAATCACGTAATATAAAAAATCGTCACACAATCCTGACCATAACTGTAATCATCAATATCTCGAGAGCCGAATGTTTCGCGTGAAACCGAAAATATCGACCAAAGAAATCGTCCGAACCCAATTTCAACAATAATTTTTTTTAATAACTGTGAAAATCAAGTGTTGAGAGTTGTTTATCATTATTCTTTTCCAATCCGATGCTCTCTTGTCTTTCAGACAGGGAATGTGCCCTAGTTCGTGCCCCCAGGCGTTCATAGGACCGTGGTCCAAGCGCTCACACTACAAAAGACGGATGTTGGGTAGAGGAGGGTATGGGACAGGGTAAGACTTGTTTATTGCCATGATGAGATTGATTTTGTTGTATTCCTATCTTTAATCTTCATAACGTGCATTTTTTCCAATGAAGTTAAAGGGTTATATAAGGAGTCGTGGTAATGCATAATGTTGTAAGTTTAAAATGTAGCCAGTGAATGCAAACACTGGTTAAAATCAGTGAATAGGGAATGAAATTAATTGTATATCATGTTGTGAGAAATATTAAATGGTTGTTTATTATGGTTGTTTAAAAAACAGTTGAACGAACAGTGTAAACGTGTTCAGCACATTTCATTGTTATGACATGGTTTACCTTAATGCTGATTTTACTTCGATTGTAAAACAAAATTTGACAAATGTATGGTTTAAATGAAATGCTACAATTGTTTCTACTTCAGGTTTGACGATTATGGGTGGTTTATGCGGCTGTTGGGCAGGATGAATTGAAGTGGACAATGGTGTAAACAGAGTGGGAATCTTAAAAGCATTTCAAACTTTAACAGTTAAACTTCGTGACATTGTCAAGATACCGAACTTCACCAAAGAGTGTTCTTTTGTTTATTTTTAAATGACGTTTACTTCATGAAGTAATCCCCCAAGGAAACCCCTATCTTATCTTTCCGAGGTTTTTAGTGATGCATGGTTCCGTTTGTGTGGTTTTTTTTCCTTTATTATAAATTATATTTTTACTTGTTGTTTTATTGTTGTTCTTTTTCCCCCATTGTAATCAACATCTTAAAATTAGAATGAACTGAATCAGCAGATGTCTATACGTGAATTTGATTTTTCTATTTTGAACATTTTTAGTAGTGTAATCAAATTAATCAAACTGTACCTTTTTGAAACCAGAACAAACCTGAAGGACACGGTTTTTTCATTCACCGATGCGATTTGACACCTACACATAAACAACTGTATTTTCATAAGCAACTGTACTTTCTTACTCGGAATTGATGATTTAACAGTATGTCTGATAAAATAATAGTTTCTCATTGAAGCCTTCTGCATGAATTTGAAATGAACCTCGAGAACAAAAAAAAAAAAAAATTGATACTAAAGACATTCAGACCATTGTTCATTAATGATCGAAATCCTTAGTTGAGTCTAAATGCCATTTTTTGATGATATTGATGGATGCTTGCTGTAAGTAATGTGGAAGTAATTGGGTATTAAAGCGACCTGCTTCATCTATGGGATAATTACGTACATGTAAAATCACTCAAATGAAGGTTGCTTTCCCCAGAACGGATGCAGAGTATATCACCAGCGATCCTAGCTCAGGGAATAGATTTGCTAGTTTGACATCCATCATCAATACGTCATGACAGCCATTGTTCTGGGTTCCGGTGTGTCTGAGGATGCGCAACGAAACTCATGGCATACTTTAAAACCTGACCTGGCCTTAAAGTTGTCCTGGCCCATTTTTGCCTCTAATTTGACTTTTTAAAAATGTTTTGGTCTGGTTTCAAAAGTTGGCCTGGCCTTAAATTTGGCCTGTAAAAATGTTTGGCTTAACATAAATGATTTATTTTCCTTCTCAAAAATGTGATTGATTTATTATTGGTTTCTTTCAACATATCTAACCCGTGGGGGTCTGGGTTAGAATAGATCATCAGCATCCCCTTGCGTGTCGTAAGAGGCGACTGAATGGGCGGTCATTCGGATGAGACCGGAAAAACCGAGGCCCCGTGTCACAGCAGGTGTGGCACGATAAATATCCCTCCCTGCTCAAAGGCCCTGAGTGCCGAGCATAGGCCTAAATTTTGTATCCCTTCACCGGCAATGGTTACGTCCCCATATGAGTGAAATATTCTCGAGTGGGACGTAAAACAGTAAATAATCAATCAACATAGATGCAGTAGATGATATATTTTGTTGTTTAGTGAAAGTACACATTAAAATAAGCAATATTCTGCCACCGATTTGATTGATTTTATTGAATATATATTGATCAGTTTATCGATAAAATTATTTTCTTCAACCCTCCTAGATTATGAACTAAATCGTACATATACCAAAATAAATATAATAAATATGTATATTTATTAATATATAATTTGGATTTGACTTGTCGAAGTTGCATATAAAATTATTTATTTCAATAGGAAATAAATCTAGATCATTGCATGGTAAAAGAGAATATTTTAAATTAATTTGTTCAGAGTATCCATAACTATGAAAGTTCATTCAAATTCCTGAATGCACAGTTCCGCAATGATAGATTAAAACATCAGCACACAATTGGCTCTGACGGCTCACTCTGTTTTGTTATTCTAAGCTGGACTCTAGGTTTTGTCTCAGTATATGCATTACGTTTGTAACCTCTATCAATGTTAGAGCTAATTGACTCACATCCTGTCCGTGGAAAATCTGTAAATTTTAACCATATTCTACACTGTATATAGAGCTTTTGTAAACAAAGATGTCATTAGTCTTCCAATATCTTTTCAATGCTACAGTCATGGAATAAATTGATGTGGAATCATTAGATCGGGTTTGGAATGTAACAATTTGTACTGGTCATCACTGTGGAGTGTTGTGTTGCTGGTATACTGCCCTCACACATATAACATACAGGAAGCTAGGGATTTCTAGACATACGAATGTAAAACAATGTAGATGAAAACTACAACTGTATCTTAATGGGTAAAAGTTTTGATTAGTCAACCAGTAAACTATCTATCAGGGGATGCTTACTGTGTGTCCAGGAGTCTTATTTTTGTATTCTATTTGGGATTTACAAGATTGATCACTCTTTGCCTCTAGGCTTTACACCATTGCTAAACCGTACATTCAGGAATTTAAATATGAAATTAATAGAGTGAAGTACTGGTAAAAGGAAAAAATGTTTTCAATACACGCATTCTGGAAATGCAAAACCAACTTTGGTACATTTACAGACACATACCAATTAATTTATGCAACTTTTACAATCAAATCCATTAAATAAAATCAACCACCAGTCTGAAAAAAAGTTAAACCAATAATTTCATCCATTTTGGTATATGTACATGTATGTATTAGTACAAAATCTAGGTGGGGAGTGGGGGTAATTTATTATATCGATAAACCGATTAATATATATTCAATAAACCAGTCAAATCGGTGGCAATATATGCTTATTAAATGAGTACATTTGCAAAACAACAGAAATATATCATCTATATGTTAAAACTTTGAAAAAATATAACCAATAATAATAAATTTTAATCACAATTTTGAAAAGAAAAAAATCATTTTGTTAGAAGCCGAGCATTTTTACACGCCAAATTTGAGGCCAGGCCAACTTTGAGGACAGACCAATGAGGCCAACTTTTATAATATGCCGAAACCCATGAAGGCTCTAATATTAATAAACAAGAGGCTGAAAGCATCTAATATTAATAAACAGCAGGCCCGACAGCCGATTAACGCTATCCTTGAGTTTCTATTATGCTCTACTAGAGTAGTTTCTTCCTATTCTTGCATCTTCTCAAGATCTCCCAATACAGAATATTTTTATTCACATGTTAATATCTTTCTAATATATGCATATGGATTCCTATTCATATACACAAGAAGATTTATCATTTTCAATCTCACACGATTGTTCAAGATTTTAATGAAAACCATATTGCTACTTTAATGTCCAGTGAGCTTGACCTTTTACCTTTTACCTAAAAATCCAATAAAGAACATCTTCTTCTCATGAGATATTATATTAGTATATATAGTGACTCTTAGCTAGAAAGATAATGCTCTGAACCCGAAACACCTATTACTACTTTGATGTCCAGTACACTTGACCTTGCCCTTTTTGACCCCAAATTAATAGGAAACTACTTTGTCCAATGGCAGACCCATATGCATTATATGGTGACTCTATGTGAAAGGTAACACTAAAAGTCTGGAACCATTCTGTCTACAGACGGATGGACAGATAACCTGATTTCCAGTACCCCCCCCCCCCCAACCCAACTTGTTCAGGGGTATAGATTATGATAAAAGCTCCTTCTCATTCCAAAATATTCATTTACTTTCACATTAATATCATAGCATTGAAAAAGATGCTTTCAAATGTTTCATCATATAAACAATATGTACCAGTTTTGCCCCCCCCCAGGTCAGAACCCTACCCCGGGGTCACCAAATTTTACAATTTTGGTAAAGGCCTTCCTGCTGTACATTACTATGCATTTGTTTCTCTCAAAACTGTGCGTGTAAAGAAGAAGATTTTGAATATTGTCACTTTTGGACAGTTTTTGCCCCCCCCAAGGTGCAGAGAACCTGATATTTACAATTTATGTGCCCTTGTCTCAAAGATGCTGCATGCCAATTTGAAAAAAATTGGACAGGGTGTTATCAAAGAAGTTAAAAATGTTCAAATTGTTAACACATTCATCAATGACCATTTTTGTCCCACCCCTTATACTAAAAACCCTCCCTAGGATCATGAAATTTTAGAATTTGATATAAAAGCTTCCTATTCATTTCAAAATTTCCATTTACGTTCACATTAATATCAATTACAGCATTACAAGATGTACTAAGTTTGGCCCCGCCCTGGGGTCAGAACCCCTACCCCGGGGATCACCAAATTTACAATTTTGGTAAAGGCCTTCCTGCTCTACATCACTATGCATTTAATTTCTCTCAGACATGTGCGGTTGTTAAGAAGAAGATTTTTGAAAATTGGTCACTTTTGGACAGTTTTTGCCCCACCCCCAAGGCCCCAGGGGTGCAAGAGACCTGAAATTTACAATTTAAGTGCCCCTTGTCCCAAAGATGCTTCATACCAAATTTGAAAAGAATTGGACTGGTGGTTATCAAGAAGAAGTTAAAAATGTTCAATTGTTAACGCACGACGGACGACGCACACTGCACAACGACGGACGAAGACCAATTGCAATAGGTCACCTGAGTTTACTCAGGTGACCTAAAAAACCCATCCCAAATCATAAAGGCATATGAAAGTTGAAATTAAATATTACAGCATACCTTTTGAATATTAATTTCAAGAAGTAAATCTAGATACATCGTATATTTCTTAATCATATCTAACACTACTTCTGTAAATACAATATTTCCTTTAATACGGTATGAACTGAAATATTGCTCTCCCTACTCAAATGCCCTGAGTGCCGAGCATAGGCCTAAAATTATCAGCCCTTCACCGACATTAGCGACGTCTCCATATGAGTGAAATATTCTCGATGGGACGTAAAACAATAAATAATCAATCAATCAATCAAATTTTAAAATTAAGTTCAGCATGACATGTGTTACGGCAGTTGACACGACTGTTCCGGAACCCAAGCAGCAGAAGGTATTTCTTTGGTAAGACATCTGGACCACAACGATAATACTCACTGAAGAAATAAACAGTATGACATTTAACTTCGGACATGACAAGGTCCAGACTTTTTGCTACAGATGTGCTTCATATTTGGATATTTTACTTAATATTGACTCTAATGGCAGCCTGACAACTACATTATATGATAAACGTGATGACTTTGACTTTGCAATTGTCAACTTTCTTTTTTTGTGTAGTAATGTACCACTATCACCTGCTTATGGTGTGTATGTCTCTCAGTTGATTCGATACGCAAGGGCATGCCATGCGTATGATGATTTTTTAAAGCGAGGCCAACTACTAACCAAAAAGTTGATGTTGCAGGGTTATAACGAATCTCGTTTAAAGTCATCATTTCGCAAATTCTACGGTCGCTATAATGACCTTGTTTGAGATTACAAATTATCACTAAATCATATGTTGACTGATTTGTTTCATACCCTTTGTTAGACTGTCATTTTCATACTAGATTTGACGACGGGTAACCCCGTTTACTTTGTTTCGACTACGGGCTCGCGGCGGGTGTGACCGGTCAGCAGAGGATGCTTACTCCTCCATGGCACCTGATCCTGCCTTCGCTTTCGTCGGAGGTCCGTGTTGCCCTACACTCGATTTTGTATGTGTTTTTTTGGACTATGATTACGTTTGGAACTTCGCCATTTTATATATTACTACTGAAACAGGAACATACCTATTAGATGAGCATATTTACAGGAAATTCTGATTTGATTTTTAAGAGGAATTTATATCCCTTTTACTGTTTACCAAATTAACATTGAATGCATGGAAGAAGGATAAAATTGTTGCTTTTGTATGTTTAATGAAATTATCTCTTACTTTCTTTTTGAAAAAAAAAACCCTCCTGGTATAATCAATAGTTAATTGATTATGTGGATCCATTTAATAACCGATATTCAATATACTTGATTTTCTTCCTGGATTGCCTAAAACTACCTTTCATAATGTGCAGCATTCTCAAGCAAAGTTGGAGCGTTGGGTATGTGAGCTTGCTCACTTTTGCTTTCATTGTGTATGTCTTGGAGATATAACACGTCCATCAAGATAACAACATTACGGCAATTTAATTTCGGCGAACAGTTTTAAGACAGGCAGAAAACTGGAGTATTCATTGATTGATTATTTACTGTTTTACGTCACACTCGAGAAATCTTTCACTCATTATGGAGACGTCACCATCTGCCGGTGAGGGCTGCAAAATTTAGGCCTATGCTCGACACTCAGGGCCTTTGAGCGAGGAGGGATCTTTTTCGTGCCACACCTGCTGTGACACGGGGCCTCGGTTTTTGCGGTCTCTTCCGAATGACCGCCCCATTCAGTCCGCCTCTTACGACACGCAAAGGGGATGCTGAGGACCTAGTTCTAACCCGGATCCCCACGGGTCGAGTATTCATTTAAAAACGATTGAAACAGTGTAAACGGTTTGTGTTAAGAAACTTTTCGAATCGTTATCGCCTTTGAAATCGAAGCAACTGCTTAATTAAAACAAAAATAGATTAATTTACTGAGACTGGCTTCGAAAGATACGGTGTATTATAAGATAAGTTAATATTCCGTTATTTTATTATACTTTTTTTTGTACACGACAGGTGTTTTCCCATGGAGGATGAGGAATCTACAGAATTTCAATTAGACAAGACCCCAAAGTTAAAACGACGAACGTATACCAAGAAGGCCAAAAAGTGCTTTTACTCAAATTCCATCAAAAACTACGCCAATAAATGACAATCTCTCGTAGCATTGTAATTAATCAAAAAGCTGATCCTGTGGCGGTGTGCGGAGGACTATGTCCACCCTAGATATCTTGATGAAATTTTTTGCATGAATTTTTACTTATATCAATTATTCTAAGATTTAAGAATGTGACATTTACCGTCCGGATTTCAAAGCGTCATCTCAAAAGTTATATTTTTAACTATTGCACCCAGTGTGAACTTTGTTTGAAAATGCACCGATTTTTCCACATTTTTTCTTTATATTTTGAGAATCTTAGCCATAGGGATTCCAGTATCTGAAAGTATCAAAGGTCACCAAAATGGTAATTTTTTTTAAAAATTGACAATCCAGTTTGGTCTAGGAATAAGTCAAATTGTATATTTCTAATGTTCCATCCCTCTAAAAGTTTGCTTATTTGGTATAGAATTAATTTTACTATTTAGGACTTACGAAGATTGATCACTGTTCGTATGCTTGCCTTTACATTTTGTGTGTGTCGTTGAACTCCAGTAACTACATGTATTTGTTAATAGCCTCCTTCGGTTTAAAAAATTATCATACGTTAAGTATACTCTCGTGTATTTATTTAAATACCATGAAAAATAATGCAGGTGTATATTGAAATGTTTTTGACATATAATGGAAGTTCAAAGTGGGTACGTGAAATCTAAAGTTGTGAATCCTATATTTATTTTGTAAAACTCAATGGAGTGACGTGATCAAAATCATATACCAGCCCCCACCCACTCAAGAACTCTACATATTTTCACAAAATGAAATATTAAATACACTGAGTAGTTCCGTTATCTCTGTTTGCTTTCGTTGTATACAAAAAACTAGTTACGACATACTTTTATCTATTGACTTTAGTTGCAAATTTTTTTACCTACAGTTATAAATAAATGTTTTGTTTTTTCGAATGAAAATGGAAACTGATTAAAACCCATTATTCACTGTGAACCCCTTCGACTGCGCTATCAAGTCTTCGCCTTTATCTATCCACAACCTTCGTAAGCTTCATCAAATATTCATAAAAGTTATTTCACACACAATTTAACTGATGTGATTTCTCAATTTACATAAAAGTCCCAGACGGCATGGAGACCTAATTATAAGTCTTAACTTTTCTGCTAATTGCGATTGCTGTAAATCTCATAACTACACGTCTGCAAATATCGAAAAACGATTACGAAACACTAATGAACTTAGAGAGTTCGTCTGCGGTATTTAAAAAACAGCAATGATTTTTGTCTGCGGTATTTAAAAAACAGCAATGATTACAATACTGTACGGGGCGTGATCTGGACATAGGATCAACATTTTAAAAAAAATCCGCTTCAATGTTCATATTGTACAATCCCTGCACAATTCGTTCTCAGAATTATTGAACTTTCATTGAGGATTCCTAGTACATATAGGCCCAGTGTCCGCATATTTAAACACAACAATCGGTATCGTTAAATAACAGCCACGGGCTTTCTGTTACCAAGTTCACGAATCAACAATTACAAGTGAGATAACTTTAATGACCAATTCCATTCCTTGAGAATAGCCTGGTCTTTGACAATTGAGACTAAAATGGAAATCTTGTATAGAAATCCCATTTTATTTTTCAGAGCTTGGTTAACGCAATATTCACGATATATTTTTTATATTCACTATATGTGTTTTGCTTATAAAATTTCTATTGATATTCATGGCTTATCGTTTACAACTACGAAGTAATCTCCGTTTGCTTTCGTTGTATAAACAAGAGGCCCAAGGGCCACATCGTCGCTCACCTGAGCACAGCTGCCACCTAAGACAAGCAGTATTTGGGATTTAGAATTGCACCACTGTGGACTTAAAATCTAACCTCACTGTTCGGGTGGAGGATTTATCTGAACCAACTTAAATCTACTCCATTATCTAGAAGCTTCAAGTAAACACCACTCTTCTGTTCAAATGAAAAAAATTTTTTAAAAAGAATTTCTAGTTATACTGCAATGTAAACTTTTGATCCGCCTATTGGGCCACCATCGTGCACACCCCGGTCAAATGAATTTGAAACAAAACTTGAATCTCCCTCTATATCAGGAACTTTTCATATAAATTTCAGCTTTCCTGCCCAGTGGTTCTTCGAGAATGACAGATTTTTAAAGATTTTCCCGTGAATAAAATCATCTTTGTAAAACTTCTTGATCTCCTATTGTGCCCCATCGTACCCCGGCGTCATGATTTGAACAAACTGAATCCCTCTATATCAGGAAGATCTCCATATACAATTTCAGCTTTCCTGAGCCCATGTTCTTGAGAAGAATTTTTAAAGTTTTCCCTATCATAACTCATATGTAAAACTTTGATCCCTATTGTGGCCCCACGTACCCCTCGGAGTCGATGATTTGAACAAACTGAATCTCCTCTATTCAGAAAGCTTCCCTATAAATTTCAATCTTTCCTGCCTATGTTTTTGAGAAATTTTTAAAGATTTATCCTATATAATCATATGCTAAACTTTATCCCCTATTGTGGCCCATATTTACCCCGGGGTCATGATTCTTTGACAAAACCTTTTGAATCTCCTCGATATATCAGGAAAGCTTCACATAAATTTCAGGCTTTCCTGCCCACTGTTCTTGGAGAAGAAGATTTTAAAGTATATTTCCCGTATATAATTCATATGTAACCACTTTTGATCCCTATTGTGCCCATCGTACCCCGGGGTCATGATTTGAACAACTCAATCTCCTTATATCAGGAACCATTCCATATTAATTTCAGCTTTCCTGGCCCAAGTGGCTTTGAGAAGAAGATTTTTTAAAGATTTTCCTCTAAATCATATGTCAACTTATCCTATTGGCCTCCATCGTACCCCGTGCGTCATGATTATTGAGACAAACCTTGATCTCACTATATCAGGAGAGCTCCCAATATAAATTTCAGCCTTCTTGCCAGTGGTTTTGAGAAGAACGATTTTAAATCACACCACCTATTTGGCCATTTTCGTTTTGATTATCTCCCCATTTGATGAGCCTGTCCTTCATATGAACAAAATTTGAAGCCCCTTTCACCAAGTATGCTGTACCAAGTTTAGTTGAATTGCCAGCGTTCTTGAGAAGAATTGAAAATGTGAAAGTTCACGACGACAGACACAACGACAATTTTGATCAGAAAGCTCACTTGAGCCTTGGCATGTGAGGCTAAAAAAAACTATTACCATATACGTTATCTATGACTTTACGTGCAAAATTATTACCTACATTTAAAACTAAACGTCCTATCAGGGACTAATACCCCCGCGGGAGACACTACATATTAAACACAACAGATTTTTCCGACTTAACAAAGTTGTTCTAATCACTGTAATATGGTATATTATTCTTTATCGAGTTAGTGACGCACTAATGCATACATTGGTGAAAATGCGCAAGTCCAACATTCATATCTTGTACAAAAATTGTCCAAAAACAAAATTCCTTGACAATATGCACATCTCATTATGTCGATCTAACCTCACAACATTCAATACGTTTAGAGGATTGCGAGACACACACTGATGCATAGTACTATTCAATGCCAAAGTCAAAACGTTCATTATTCTTTGTACAAAAAATTCGTCCAATAATAAAATTCCTGCATCAATATGCACATCTCCATTATAGTATTCTAACATCCACAAGTTTCATAAATCCGCACAGTCGTTCTAGAGAGGAGTTGCGGACAACGCACTGAATGCATACAGTATTTTGTTGAAACTGCCTACAGTCCAAAACGTTCATATCGTAGTACAAAAATTTGTCCAAAAATAAAAATCCTGACAATATGCACATCTCCATTATCAATTCTAACACTCCACAAAGTTCATTGAATACCTGCAATCGATTTAGAGGAGTTGCGACAACAAACATATTTCGGGACAACAGTCACGAAACAGGGTGAAACCCTATATTACCCCCCCCCCCCCAAACTTCGTTTGCGGGATAATAAATGTTTTTTTTCGAATATCTGGGAAATTTAACCCACTTATCAGCGTAACCCCTTCGGACGCGCATGCTATCAAGTCTTCGCCTATGTCTATCTACACCCTTCGCAACCTACACAAATATGGAGACAAGTGAAAGGCCATGTATTTTCAAGCTCTAAGTTTAAAACTACAACTTCAATATCTGCCTACTTTACGTATGAAAGTTATTTCTATTTTGTACAAAACTGATGACTTATTATATATTAGTTTTACGTCACACTCGAGTAATCTTTCACAGATATTGGAGACAGTACATTGTCGGCGATGGCTAAATTTAGCCTACATTCGCACTCAGGGCCTTTGGAGCCTGAGGTATTTATTCGTGCTCACCTGCTGTGACACGGAGCTCGTTTTTCGTCTCACTCGGAATTGACCCCCCCCCCTCCCATTCAGTCGCTCTTAACGACACGCAAGGGGATGCGAGGACCTATTCTAACCCGGGACCCCCACGGAGGTACAAAAATGACTTATCAAAAAACATATAGATGATAAATATCTTTATTTAGATGTTTCAATATGAAGGCTTACAAAACTGCATTAAACATTAATCATAATGTTTGCCAACCTTCATCAAGTATCTATTTTTTAAATTCCAGCTGGATTCGATCAGTATTAGGCCGGAGACGGGATTGAGAAAATGAAAAATTCAGCAATTGATGGAATCCTTTATTTATTTCAAGACCTCAACACATTACAAAAAATGATACATACATAAAAATGTTGTCATCTACGTTCACATAGAGTTTTTGGCAGATACATATAATTTCAAGCATCTTTTATCACATCACATTATTCCATACTTGCCCCCTTATTGGCAGGACTTATTTTTATATTATACACGAAACAAATTTGTTCAAAACTGTTACGGATAAAAACAAAAAACTTGCCGTGTCCTTCAACCTAAATTAATTTTATAATTAATGTGCATCTTGATTATCCTGACAACTCAAAATAAAGGACACCACAGAATCTGAAAATGTTTCAATTTGAATATTTTACTTTAATATTAGACTCTAAATGGCGGATGGACAACTACATTATATGATAAACGTTGGATGACCTAATTTATACATTCACATTTATTTATTAGATAGACACATACTTTTTACACTTATCTGATTACTAGATGTTCACATGAATTCAAAGGGATAGACATTGAGTTTCTTAGAGTCAGTAATAGGAATGCACCCGTCCCAACCCCCCAATAAATATTGACCAGTCCCTAATTGCGAATCGAATAACAAGCCAGAGACAACTTTATCGCAATTCATGATTTCGAAATGGAGTGTCGCAATCCTCCAAATCAACAGAGTATAATGGGAATGTGTATAAATGTATATAAATTTCAACGAGCTGAATGAGACGTCCAAAATGCGAAGGAAGGATAAATTATGCCACATGTAATGATGATATTTCAACATTATGATAAGTGAATATAACTGAGCAGTGGATCCAGTTCACAAATCCCACAGGAATACAAATATAGAGTTGGGCACATATTGACCCCTGCATTATACCAGAGTGGGATCAGAGGCCTAGGAGGGATGTAAGCATCCCCTGATTGACTGGGCACATATACCCCTGCAATACCAGATGTGGATCAGGTGCCTAGGAGGAGTAAGCATCCCCTGCTGACTGGGCACATTGACCCATGCAATACCAGAGGTGATCATGTCTAGGAGATAAGCAATCCCCGTTGACTTGGCACTTATTGACCCTGCACTACCAGAAATGGATCAGGCCTGAGGAAAATACCTCACGCGATTGGCATACCCCCGTGATCCTACTATCTGTATCAGGTAAACGAGTAATCTGTAGTTTAATCGCGCTACAATTGTTTTGATACGCAGACAGCATTCTTGACCTAACCACAGGGTGTTTTCAAACTAAATCTGTGCAAGACCTGAGAAGTTGCGAAATGCTGACTTAAAAGTAACCCCTGTTATCATCAATTGTCTTGTCAGTAGCTGGTCTTGATATTAAAAACCATCATACGCAGAAAAAAGCTGTTGCGATCAAATAAATACCATACAAAAAGGCGAAGTTAACATCTGTGTCAAACTATCATATCCAAAAAACTATATAAATCGATGTTAGGGCAACCACGACCTCCACAAAAGCGAAGTAGGATCAGTTGCCATGAGAGTAAGCATCTCTCGCTGACCAGGTCACACCCCCGATATAATGCAATGTTATATATTTGCCAGTTTTAAACATGTTTCAAGCTGACTTTTGTAGCATTGTGTATTATTTTAAGTTTATTTCATTTCTACATCGCAGTGGAACCAAATAGGCGTCGTTGCATATCCAAGCCACTGCATTTAATGATTCACTACCGAAGTCCATCTGTGAAAATATACACTGTGAATCTTTGTAATAGTATCTAACATATGTACATGTAGTAGAATACATGTATTTCTTAAAATTAATAGCTCTATATGCTTACTTCTTGTTAACCTGCAGAATACAAGCACATGTATTCTTTTTATATATAGATATGGCTCTACCATGATTATCTTGCCCGTTTAACTAAGTAATACATGTTATTTAATAATATTAATTACAAACAATGGCCTCTATCATGCTTTAAGTAGTTACTTGCGTTAACCTTGAGTTGTTCGATATTTGATATAATATACAATATGAGAAGGATGACGATAAATAGCACTCTCTGACCTCGTTAACAAGGTTTATCATATCTAAATCGATGTTCAGATGTAAACGTCAGCATAGCAACTGTGACACGTATTTGGGTTTAGTTTCAAATTATTTACCTCAATAATACCGACTGTTCCTTCTCCTTTTGAAACATTATCTAAATCATCATTTTTCACATGAGAGCCTCAGAGGACTCCCTGCCCTTTTTTATAAACTTAATGAATATAAAAAGACTTTGACTTCGTATTTATACCGCTACTTTCGTGACTTTTCACCTGTGACGTCAAACGGTTTCCACACACTAGTCATGACAGCTCTTCGCTTATTCGAACAGAGATATTCAATTCTATTCTTTGGATGAAGAATTTTTCTTATGTTGATTGTGCGAAGCACGAGTGAATCCTTCGACTTAGACAGTGAATATTTCGAAAGAAATCCAGTCTTCACAAGAAATAAATTCTTTATTCACCAAAAACATTGATATCTTTCTGTTTTCTATTTCTTGCACTTTTAGCTTTTTAAAACTCTGACTTATCTTTCTTATACTATTTTTTATTTATTATTGCACTGTATATTGGTAAACATGTCTGGTAAAGACTTGTCACAGGTAGGACATTTAAACTTAGTGTTTCTTTCCAGTCCATAACCATGATGTATATTTTTAATAGCTCACATTTTATCGACCGACTTTTCTTGTTTAAAACGATATGTAAATCTAACAACGACTTAGCTGTAACAAAAGCATAATAATCAACAGTGATCAATCCTTCTTTAATGTACCAATAGAATACAACGAGTAGGCAAACACGAACTTATATATCAGCCTTATGAGTTCCTGTATCTTATCTATCTGTCTTCT
>CAJDSM010004443.1:0-10167 GCA_903981925.1 Ostrea lurida
AAAAAAAAAAAATAAATATTTTTTTACCACGAGTGTCCGGATATAAATAATCAACAATGACATTAATTAATAGACTTAATTACCATCCTTTGGTTTGTTTTATCAGGACATTTTAAATAAAGTAAAATTCATACATGGGGATTTCAATTATAGCTATGATTAGTCGAAAAGTACGACTTTAGAAGCGACATGCAGTACTTACGTACATTTCAAATTCGCTACACTATCTTTTAATTTGGAACTAGTTTAATATCCTTCCATACCAATACTATCATTTTCTATATGCCTATATTTATTATTGATTTTCTAATGGTCTGCAAAAATTTGAAAGCCACTTGTTGAGTTACAAGAGAGTTATACATGTAGCAATCACAATTCTTTGTTATGTAAACAAGGCTCGTGCCTTGTTTTTGTTTACATAAAGATTGCTTGACAGAAAATACTATGTTTAAAACAAAATGTATCTGTATTTCTATATCTGTATGGTTACACTGTGCACAAATCCCAATTTTGGTAATATTGCAGCAGGTGAGAGCTATCTAAAGCGCAGATCTTCTAAAGACGCGCGATTCTGCTTGTAATTTGAAAAAATCTTTTTAAAAGCATATTCAATGTACGGTATGTAAACAAAATTAAACAAGGCACGATCCTTGTTTACATAGCAAAGAATTGAAGTGCTGTATCTCACTTTTAGCTGACCATTAGAAATTACATAATTAATCATTTTAAACATAACAAATTTTGCAAATATAAAATTTATCTCAAAACGTGCCAACGTCCCTTTAATGGAGCATACGAACATAGGTCTACAGTTTTTAGACGAGTGTTTATAGTTAATATAATCTATCTTCGTTGTCTGACCGTGGGGATTAAAATGTTCATGGTTCAACGTACGCGCTTTATCGATCTTGAACATGTAACGATTACGTGCTTAAATTTATTATGCAATTTAAGCAGATAAAGTGTGGTACCGAATCATATAATTAAGCCAAGTGGAGGGGTGGGTGGAGGGGCCTGGTGGGGGAACTCCCCATACCACCTATAAATCTCTTTCCTCCCTCCCCTCTTTCTTCTCATGCATCCCTCTATCAACCACCAGTCTAAAAGAGCAAAACTCACATATATATATATATATATATATATATGATATAGTTATAGTTAGTTCGTTCTTTTTGGACAGTCTGTATAATGATTTGATAAAATTTTATAACTGCTTGATCTCACCTCTCTCTCTCTCTCTCTCGCACCCACTCTCTCTCTCTCTCTCTCTCTCTCTCTCGCACCCATGTTTACATCACGGTTATGTAGAAAGGGAGCGAGGTTTACAATCACGATCTATTCATAACATTCACACATGACACGACTGCGTGCGCAGACCCGTTGCTATAATGGGTTCAGCGCTTCTTATTAATATTCATGACTTTACCTTATATGGATATGACAATCGAAAATTTGACCAATCAAATTATGCCATCAAACGTAAACACTGTTGCGTCGTTTATTTTCAGTCGTCAGCTGAGAGGGGAAAACTGTGGAATAAAACAACAAAATATTCACTGAAAATTATCCATTTGCGAGATCTGTTTTGATTGATCCTGTTCAAAATCATCGAAAGTCTACAGATACGTGAGTATGAACATTGATATTTCCTGCTGCAGTGAGATTTGTATGCTGTAAATTTGACAGCTGCATCGATTTGACCTTCATAATGGCTGCCAGTTTGTTGCCTACATACGCTAGTGCAAAATTGCTGCATACTAGGAGCAAGCAGAATAATCTTGAATCAGTTGTATAGCAAATATCATTGAGCGTCCTCTGCTTTCTAGTGTTGCATTAGTTTCCTTTGTTTAATTGTATTTTGTGCAGAGTTTGAACAACTCTTTGTTTAGACGCTTCGGGCGGATCTTCGATTATTCATGTTAAATCTTGATTGATTGAAATTTTCCCAACCTTGTCCAGTGTAATTAAACAAAGAAGCCCTTTGTCCAAGTGTTAGGAGGATTTTGATTGAGACTGCAACTAGTCAATATTGGACATTTATTTGGATTTTATGCAAGCTCAGCAACGCGACGCGCGATTACACAATATATCGATTATCAGAATATTGCTTTCCTCTCAGAGTGTCCATTGTGTACAGTTACTTTCACGGAAGATAATATAAACGTACATATCTTGACATCACCAATTTAAACTAAAGAGCTGATACAGCGTTTATATGTTTATTTATAGAATGTGTGTATATACGTAACTTGTTATTCATGCGTATATAATGGTCACCCAACCAGAAGGATATTGGAGCTTACCCTTTAACAATTTTAAATAACAACTAAACAGCATCTTTTACAATGCAATGCAGTTTACAATACATAAGATGTCAAAAGAAACATGATCTGAATAGATTAATTGTTATTTCTTTTGAACAAAAAACAAAACAAAAGAAGGTACATTGGCATTGCATCACCACTTGCAAGGGATTTTTAAGTAAACATTACGGGTATTTAAAGATATAACTCACAGCATAGCGCTGTGATTTTGATAGGATTTAGGGGACATCCTATAGGACCTTAACTTCACACCTGATAGCCCAGGTATTTTTTTTTTTTTTCCACTTAGACTATTAGATATGTGATTTATTTGTCACAACCAATGTTATGCATGCATGTCAATATATGGACAGATTAATGGTGTCTTTCTTTTTCTCAAAATGTGAAGACCTTTCACGATTCACATATTATATAATTTCAAAATTTCAATGAGTTTGTTATTTATAAAGTGACTAATGTGAATGTACACATGAATTACGTATGACCACTCATGCATGTTACTTATATGGCTGATTGATCTCTAACTGGTATGACAACATGCTGTGAAATACAGCCAAGTACACCTAGTTGCATCATACAGTGTTAATGGAAGGTTTGAAAATGAGACATCTTTGTTTAGTGTAACTGGAGTTTACCACATTAGAGAAATTATCCCCTGTGAATGTCATTCCATTACTTGATAATATGGCCTTTGTCACTTTATCTAATATCAGAATGTGTATGTAGTGATTTTACTGTATTGATTTATATAGTTCTTTGTCTTTCTGATGTTTTACAGGGTATTAGAAACACTCATTGCTGAACACCATTGTCCAAACAATCACAAGAGAAGCCACCACATACCTCTGAAGCCATTAGATCCACTCCTCAGTGTGCCAATCAAGAGAAACCACAAACCTCTTAAGCCGTAAGATCCACTCACCAGTGAAGCCGTTAGATCCACTCCCCAGTGTGCCAATATGTTGAGCAGCGTAGCTAACTACCTGTTTGGATCCACTCAGCCAGAGGAGGAGGAATCTGCTCAGGAAATGGAACTGGAGACGTCATCAGCCAAAGACGACGACTGGCTGATCGTCAATGTACAAGGTATACAAAATTTAATGTTACCTGTTCTGCATGCAGAGAGTATGAATTACCCCCCCTTGCACATTCTCTTGTGTTGTTCACATTATCAAAAAGAGCCATGAGGGTTCACATGCGAATACTATTCTTTACTGCATGAATTTGTCAGATTATAAGAGCACCAATATTAATATTAGAGATTAGTGTCTTTGGATTACTTTTAGGTTAATTTCATGATTTACAGAAAAGTGTTTTTATAAACTAGCTTAGAAATATAACTTGTTGCTATTAAATATATATATTTCATGTGCTTATTTTTGGCATGTATTGTAGGTATAGTTGCAATCCAGTCCAGTGCTGGTCTGCAATGTCCACAATCAGGGGAGGGGCAGGTCCGCATGAATCAGGGGAGGGAATATTGTTGGGTCCGCAATCAGGGGAGGGGCAGGGAAGGGAATATTGTTGGCTTCAATTTGTAAAGTGCTAAGCATTACAAAAGAAAAGAACATAGATCTGAGGAGTAATAAAATACCAGAGAAATCTGATATCGATGGAAAGTGGAGGATATGCACAATGATATTTTAAAACTGACAATTTCAAATTTACCATATTTAGTTTTAAAAAATACAGTTTTAGTAGAGTAGAAAGTTATCTGGAAAAAAAATGAAGACCCCTGGCTAAGACCAGAATGTATGAACAACAGATCAGCAGTCAACATTTTAACCCAAATATTACTCAAAAGGCAGTCGCCATTAGTGATTCGCCATTAGTGATGATGTGTTCTTCTTCCCTAACACCCATTTTCATTAATACATGTAAGATGTACTAATTGTGGTGTTTTTCAATTTGCTTCATGTTTACGGATATTAATCCCTGATAATCCTAAATTCACAACTCCTCCACCCCCACCTTGCCTTATTTGCACCTATTCTCTGGGGTATCTTCAGATATTTACAACCCTTTCTTCACAAAATCCAAGATAAATGACATCCCTTCTGTGGGATTTTTAAAAAAAATATTTACATCCCCTCTTTGGGAAATACGAGATAGTTATACATATCTTTCAGGGAAATATGAGATACAGTATTTATATCTCTCTGGGCTCTTTAGGAATATAATTTCACCTCTCTCCCGTGAAATATGAAATATTTACATCTCTCTGAGAAAAATGAGATATTTACATCCTTCTGAGCCCCTGGTCTCTGATTATTGGTATTTGGTGGGCTCACAGTATAATTAGCTCCTTGCAAATCCTTATCAGGCTGTGTTGCATGTACTAGAATTCATAGTTCAATTCCCACAAATAATCATTATTGTTATGAAGATGAAGAAAGGAAAAAAAAAAAAAGATCCGAATACCATTGTTACGCGTTGTAATATGATATATTATCATAGACAGATAAAAAAAATTGTTCCAACTTTTCTTGAAAAGCACGCACTGATCGAAAATTACTTTCATTTGAAATATCTCAAGAAATGAATTGTATATGTGATTGCACACTAATTCTGGTAATTGTCTTTATATGTAGACTAACCTCCCAAAATAGTGCACTGTTCTTCACTTTATTTTATCATTGTTAACAATAAATGAAATAGAGGTAACTTTTGAATGATTGGTTGAGGTGTTGATTGAAGTGACCTAGGTAAAACTGCAGAGTAGAATTTCTCCTTGCAGATAAAACTACGTGTGTCACTGTACCATCAGTTAATCGTGTGTCTGGGCACTCCCCCTATAGTAGTGACAGCGACACAGGTTTGGGCCATTGCACGCCCAGCACGTCGGGGGCCTCCACGCCTAATTCCAGGTTTTTTGTGCGCATGCATGAAAGTTGGATTCTAACCCCCCCTCCTTGTTTTACTCTAGGCGGTCCATCGTCACAGGTGGCAATGACAGAGCTGGAGAACCTGCTGATAGAACACCCCAGTATGTCTGTATACAACAGTCACTGTTCTCGTGGAAGTTCCGGAGAGGACAGTAATCTTTCTGAGTCTTCCACCGAAAATCTCAATATTGTTGTGGCCAAGCGTGGCCTCCGTCCAAGGAACAGTAAAGGACAAGTTGTCCGCCAGCCCCCGCGGCGGCCCAGTGCCGTCGCCGCCCGCTGTGGCATCCTTGCTCAAGTGGAGTCCATGAAATCGGCTCAGCAAGCCAAGCATTACAAGGAAACTCGCAACCTCACCAAAGGCAGCTTAAACCGACACAACAAAAGCGTGCAACGCCAGAGTAAAAAATACAGCCAGAAAACCCGCGTCCAAACCCCAGCAGCCCGCAACTTCAGCTCCAGACAGATGAAGCACTGAAATTGATTCTTGGATAGTCCCTAACAAATTAGTGTGAATTACTGGGTACTAGTTTATGTCCTTTTTCCATTGTATTTAAATTTTTAGGTGAGTTGGGTAAAAAATTTCAGTGGTTTAAGTAAATTTTCATACATCATTTTTCTGCAGTGTCCTTGTGTCAAAGACAAGCATTAATTGTGTTGTCTGTTGTGTTGTATGTAGAGCATCGCCGAAAAGAAAAACTATTCCATTGTCATGTGGAATTAAAAAAAGAATGTGTAAAATTAGTTACTGTATAAACTTTAACATAGTGAACTGTTTTGTGGTATATGTATATCTAGAATACATGTAAAATTCTATCATGATTTAGTGAAAAATTTTAGAGGTGAAAACACCAGACACTCACATTTGGATTTTATATAATGAATAGTTCTATCTAATATACTAATATCATCTGTTTTGGTGCATTATCATTGATATAACCCTCTGTTACCAAACTAGAAAAATCCAAATATTGTAGACTTTTCCAAAACATTTATCCACCGAATCTTAGCTTAATTACTTTTAATTAGACTTATTGTGAATGAAGACATTCTTTTTTACCTCGTATATTATTAGTTATTTGTCATGTTTGTTAAAATTTTTAAGAAACTTTATACCACCTGTTGCCACTTTTAAGAAACTGTAAATAACTGTGTAACATCAACATTTCATGTGCAATAAGAAGGTTCTATATATATAGTGTATCTCAGTTAAAGGAAATTGTGTGTAAATAATCGGTTACTTTAACTGTTATTTGTTAATATGTTGATTTTTAAGATCTCAGCTTGCACAGCCATCAAGGGGTCCTATAGTTATCTGTAATCTATCTATGCAATTAGGACCATTTATTTTTAGTCAAAATTCTTTTATTTTAAATGTCAATGAATAATGGTGCATGCTAGAAAATAAGTTCCAGCTCAGGTGAAAAGTAAGCATATATATATATAGTGAGAATGAGTACTAAAGATTACATATAAATTTTATGAATGAAAGGCTAATCAGAGTTCTTGATTGTATTTTTAGACTGTAGAATTTGCAATACAGAGGGAGATCTTTGAAATTTCTGTTCTTGCCATGGTATTATGATCAGCGAAGTTTCTACCTTTTGTACATGTGTATAGATATTAAACTTGGCCTGTTAATGATACATCCCATCAGGTGTGCGTCCCACATGAAATCATACACACTGCATGTTGTCAGTTTGTTGTATATCTCACTCAATAATTAATACAGAAATTTAACGAATCCAAAGAGTAAGGCTTGTCAAGTGATTTTGATTGTTTTTGGTTTTGTATGTTACAGACTTGTAGTTTAAATGTTGAGACATTTGTATTTTGGGTATGTTTTTAGAATCTCTAGATTATAAAATTTTGAATGAGGAAAGTGATTTTGCAGGTGAAATGATGTACATGTAGACTAAGTGTGAAATATGTATCAAACGTTATTTATTTTGTCTATTTTATTGCGATATTAAACTTGCATTTTTTTTAAAAAGCCAATTGTTTTTATATTTTTTTTTACTGAAGTCTGGACAGGTAACACATTACTTCCCTTAACACAGTTTATTTGAGGAAAGTTATTTTTAAATGTATAAGTAAGTACTAAGTAAGTAAATTTTATTTAAAGTCGGCACTGTGTACAACAAATAACATGAGCTCTTAAACCGAGTATCAACCACAGGTGCTTGAGGACAGGAATTCCGGTACTCCCCCTTCTTAAAAAGCAGGCATATTATGCTATTTATCACTGCTGTCTGTCCCTATCGCATTGTCTTTGCAATTCCTCTTAAACCCTTGGGAGGACTTTGACTATTGGTAGAAAGATCACACAATGTGAAGATGTGCATATTACAAGGAGAATGCTGTCTGATGCCTTGGACTTAGGTTTTTCTTTACAAAATACTTTGTCGTTGCAGCTCTTCTTAAACCATGTGGGGATTTTGATGAAATGGCTACAAAGAAAATCACAAGGTAGATGTGTATATTGTAAGGGGAACTGTGTTATGTTTTTCAATGAGTTTTAACCTTTGACTTCGATTTTATGCAAAATTCCATGGATTCTTTTCCCTGATGGATATTTAAAGTCCCTGGGTCCATAATATATTGCTGGCGTATCTGTACCGGTTTGGCGGTGCCGTATTTTTGACATTAAATTCCTTGGGTATACTGAAATAGTTGTGTGGGCCATAACTTCTGACAGGACCCTCTGTAGATTTAAGTAATATTTCACAGAATTGTTGCCTGGACCCAAGGAAGTGTCATGATCTTCAGCCAAGGTCTCTGGTCAAGTCGCAATGCACATAGTGATTTTTGAAATTGTCGGGCCATAACTTTTCACTGAGTGCAATAATTGGATTGGAATAATATTCACAGAATCTTGCTTGAACTCATGGATGTGTCATGACCTTGAACTATGGTCAAAGGTCAAGGTCACAATGTACATATTTGGTTTTAACCCTGTGCAGACCATAAGTTTTCAGTGAGTTCATGGGTTGGAATAACATTTACAGAATTGTGGCCCTGAACCAAGAAAGTGTTGTGATCTTGAGTGAAGGTCATTGGTCAAGGTTGCAATGCACATGAGGTTTTTGACATTATCCGGGCCATAAGTTTTAACCCGAGTGGCATTGATTGGAATAGTTAACAGAATTGTTGGTCTGTACCCAAGTGGGTGTCATGACCTACAGCAAAGGTCTAGGTCACAATCCACATAGTGTTTTAAAGTTGCCAGGTCATAACTTTTCTCTGAGTGCAGATATTTGATAAATATATTTCACAGAATTGTTGCCCTGGGCTAAAGAGTGTGCATGACCTTGAACAACTATATTAGTCAGGGTCAAGGTCGCAATTCAGCATTCTGGTTTCACTGGCCAAGGTCACATGGCACATAATGCTTTTGCATTGTTTTGGGCCTTAACAGTTAATGAGTGCATGAATTGGAATATTATTTCACAGAATTGTAGTGCTTTTAGCATTGTTTGGGCCTTAACATTAGATGAGTGCATGAATTGGAATATTATTTCACAGAATTGTTTGCCCTAGACCTAAGTGATGTGGCTTGACTTGAGCCAGGTCAAGGTCACAATGCACATAGTGGTTTTACCATTGTCTGGGCCATGACGGGCGTATATGCTACGTTGGAGTTGCTCTGTTTAGAAATTCACATCAAATGTTCAGGGAGTAAATTGACATATCTAATGCAATTAGAACATAAATTATCGTAAACTTTGGTACAATTGACCTTATGGTGGGTCGGTTTTATTTTGTGACACGGATGTAAACCGTTGTTTACGATCGCTTTACTAGTAGTCTGTTCCACAGGCGTCTTGTTTCATAAACTTTGCAAGTATACTATATAATAACATGTTATTATATAGTATACTTTGCCAAAGTTTATGAAACAACGCCCTGTGTCTGTTCCTATTAATTACGCAATGTAATGTTCTATCCCCCTAGCCAGGGTAATCTTAATTTAGGATATGTACATAGCTGTACAACCATTAAAACTTTAATTAATTATTTGTTTCATTATTTCAAATCCATTTCCTGGGATTTACAGTCTTGATTTTGGGCATCGCGACCTTGTGCAATATACCGACCACTTTTCCGCAACGCTACATATTGCTCCCAAGGTGTAGCATAGCGGATAGTGGGTTAGGCATGCGCCAGACTAAACCACCATCTGAAATTGGTGTCATTAATTTACATATAGCTGTATGGCATTTAAAGAATATAAAGACTATTTATCATCTTCGCAAGCCAAATGTCCGATCGCTTGAGAGTAAGCGAGTCGGACACTTGGCTTGACGAAGATGACGATTTATTATTATTATTATTTTATTCATTCATTTATAAAGCGCAAATTACATATATGAACTCAAAAATGCCAGTCTCATATTAAAAGCAGGTCCTCTCTTTGTCGTTACACTGGAAAGGATCTAGACAGCATTGCCTCGTCCAGTGTAACGGTAAAGAGGAACTGATTAGGTTGTCAGAAGTCCACGCTATTCTAAAGAATCGCAGCAAATTTTGTAAATTTTCTATCAAAATAAGTGATGAAAATTATATGTTTTACATCTGAAATATATAAAGAACTTTTCAATTGTTTTGGTAATATCATGATCCACATATCAAATTGCGTACAAAAGAAATCAGCCCACCACTCTTATATAAACTTCGTTTTTGAAATTGCATCAGAGCATGACCTGCGCAATATGCTTTACGCCAGCAAACTTTACGAAACGCGTGCTCGCTTGAAGCTTTTCAGTTCCTACCCTCATGTATTTCAAAAATGAAATGTTAGATTTTCTTTCAATATCTAAACTCCGGTCCCACTTACGGATGGAAAGAGGATGTAAAACGTAAATAAAGTCTTAATGTTATCCGTTGGAAAACACTTNCCTCATGTATTTCAAAAATGAAATGTTAGATTTTCTTTCAATATCTAAACTCCGGTCCCA
>CAJDSM010004445.1:6207-17234 GCA_903981925.1 Ostrea lurida
TGGAATGCTTATTCCTCCTAGGCACCTGATATCACTTCTGGTGTGTCCAAGGGTCTGTGTTTGCCCAACTCTGGTTTTAGACTGGATTGCTTGCCCTTGATTCCAAACACTCCGCTAGGAATAGAGAGAGTTTTTCCTTATACATTACAACTTCACACAAATCCAGACCATTTTAATAACCAGAAAACATCTTCTCCATATATGAACAAATAATCACTATCCACCATCGACAAGTGTGTATCGAGTTTCACTTCGTCCGAACACTTGGGTATTTTCACTTAGTCCGGGCAAATCTGATAAACCGTTTAATGTCGATCCCTGTATTTATACAATACTTTAATCGGCCTATTAAATAACATAATTCAGACACTGAGAGTCTGTATCCCATGACATGTACGTCAAAACGTTTCAGGAAATGAATAGGCTAGCACACCTACGCTATGATCAGCTGAAGATTCGATCATTACGTAGGAAACAGTGACGAACCAAAAGCAGAAACCAGAAAATCTTATTACAGCACCACATCCAACCAACTGCATGCCGGCTGCCGAGGCATAGGAGCTAGCACCGCGCGACCCCTGACCCCCCCCCGCACCACCACACCAGTGCCCCGCTCCCACCACCCCACGAATACAGAAACCTCAGGAATCACTAGGAAATTGGGTATTTTGAAATATTCAAAAATAGGTGATCTAAGTAAGCTAACGACCGGAGTACACGAAATCCCTCTGTTCCAAATTTCCCAAATGCTGCGAAAGTTCCTAAGGTGGAAGAAGTTTAACTCTACTTGTATAGCACATAAAACATAGGCTGCAGGATAGACGATCGAGATGATCAATTAACTAAGCACACGCAGTTTCCTTTGAAAGCAGCAAATGTACCGATGGACATCTGTACACACCTAGACGTTGAAGTTCAAGGTCTGCCCTAGCAAGCAAGTAAGCATCCTTTCTGCTATTAAAATGACAAGTTAAACAGGCAGCTCTAAATCATCTATCGTAAGTGGTATAAAATACATTCAATGGTTTAGATCCAATTCTGTACATATAGGCTTGCTCTGCGTATTGATTCAGTTTTGACCAATAGCAGACAGGAAGAAATTGTTGGTTGCACTGTGTCTAAAAGTCACCTGTGTGAACTGATAACATTTTGCAAGGTTTTAGGTGTTGGTCCTTGTAACAACCCGATCACTTAGATACAGTAGTTGTCTGCGTGTGATTATGTGCAAAGTACACTGATATGAAAGGCACAACACCCACATGTACCATTTCACAAATACACTTCCATATTTTAATCATCTCCCAAAATTGAAGATCTTCCATGAATAACTAATAATACCCAAGCCTAAATAGACAACAGCAAACATATTCAACTCTTCACAGAAATTTTCCCTGAATGATGATACATACTAATTATACCAACACAACTGACAATACACGTGTTTTTCTGATAGTACTGTATAACCGTAACAGGTGAACATATGCCACATTGCATTCTTCAAAGAGAGCTACTCAGAATTCAAAGTATGAAAAATCTGTCACCACAATCTACATTCATCTCCATCAACAACTGTATCCCCTGTTTCAAAACACCAGGAAATACTGGTCTGATATTTTCCCCTCCACAGAATATCTAAAGGGTACTAAATGATTTTATTTAAAGAAACAGTTCTAATAAACATTATACGATAACGACACGTTGCGTTACTGAACCTTCAAAATTCTCCAGATCTGTGAACCTGATCAACACAATAATCGGGACCTCACGACGAGTGGTGACAACTGTCGCAACCAGAAGACGTCATCTACGTGACCCTTCTAGGTACCCTGATCCCAACCTCCAGAATAACTCAGTGGGATCCGCGTGTGCGGAAAACTACGTTGTTTTTATTCCTTCCCTTCTAACTCACAACAGATATAGAACTCACTGTTTTTCAGTAATAACCGTCGGAACAATTGTTGTTACAAGTAACATGGCGCAAACTCATCACAAGATAGGTTGTATTTAGCAATTAACTTGTAGATTCAATCAATAAGTACGAAATGCGATTCCAACGAGATTGTGGAAAAATCCTATAATTTGTCAGTGAGAGCAGTCGCTTCATTGTTAAGATTTGATTGCTTGTAGTTGTAGTGGGTAGAGAGGCTTGACTACAATTTTATAAACGTTGTAGACAAGTACTGCTGTATTTTAGTGAATCAGCCTTCCACCTTAACTGAACCATCTTAAGATTTTTCACATAGATGTAGGCGAACCCAGGTTCTGCAGGCAAGACATAATCTGTGACTGATACGGGAAAAGTACTGGGCGTTGTCCCAGGCCTCTTAAAATGAAAATGGATACTAACAGCAACTAACCTGAGTGCCACCGAGTGTCACTCACACGTCAAAGCGTGATGTGGTACATTCTTTTATAGATGACCAGAAACCAATCATGGAGGGTGGAAGGTCAGAAATATACAAAGTGATTTTTTTTCACTAGTTTCTAAGAGGTTGTATAGATTCTTTTCGAACATGTATGATGATCATTGACAAATAAATACAGAAAACAATTAGCGCGAGGCTCTCTAAAAGAAATTTGATCATCTTTGTACTACATAATATTACCCACCAGACCCGCCACGGATTATACATTCGTTCTAAAATAAGAGATGATTTATTCCAAATCTCTGAGTATCAATTAAATTATGTATTAATTAGTAAAAAATCAACACGGAAACAGAACTATAAGTCATCTCGTCTCATTATTTTTTGTGGGGGCCACGTCTCTATAAAAGTAGGCAGAAAAATGGCGTAAATTAGACAAAGTAAAATAATAGGCAAACTACGTCCATTGCGCTGATAGTCAAGTTGATATACAAAAAAATTTATACAAATCGCAGTTTTATCCACAACGAAGAAATAATACGATAGCGACAACATACCCGCTTACCAAAAATCCTATAAGGAAAAAAGTGCTCAGGTCAATTCACCCGCAAAATCCTCTTCAGAGGGGCATGTCTCAAGAGGCGATTATTTGATCAATTTTCAAATAAATGTGATTTGGCCACCGAAAGTGGCGAGAGAATACAATAAAGATATTTTCGTACTTTTGCGTCTATTTTCTTGATCTTCTAATAACTATAGGCTGACGACCAGTTTGGGAGATGTCATTGTTTCATATGTTACAAGCATTGAAATCCTTCGTATAATACCTTCTTAGAGGGCGCTTTCAAAACGATGTAATATATATACTGGTCTTAAAAATTAATCGATTCAAATTGATAAACATAGCATTGCAGCACTTTGGATACGCCATGTAAATTGTTGTACCATGTACAATCCTAAACAGTTAAGACCTTACATTGGTTAATTCATGTATCTTTCACAATTTGTAGACTTCGAGAATAACTACCAAATAAAGCATCGCGTATCTTTGTATTGCAACAAGAGACAAAAGCAAATATACCCCACCTCTGTCGTAGTATTGGTAAAATATAACAATACTTCTGCTATTTTGTCTTGAGCTCATTAATAACAGCTTTTCTCGTAGACAGAAACCATTAAACAAAAACCAATTAATCTCTTTTATACTTCCTCTTGACAGTCTTTACAGTATTAATCTCACCAATAAAGAGAAATTATATGAAATATTATCGTACATCGTTTCCGAAATGTGAGTGCTAGACAAGTGATACCACTGTAAGTGTAGTTCACACTGTACAATGGTACTTGTTCTAATTGGACACACACAATGTGACAATAAACTACACAGCTTATTATATTCATGTATTCTCTACTACTAACAATAATGAAGATAACACCCCGACTTGTTTGCCATATTACGATGTGCCTCTTCGTCAGTGACACAGATTCTTCTGCTATCGTATCAATTGGGCTATAAGAGTTCAACCGCTTATCAACGACAACTCGATTCTCGCCGCACAATGGGATTGTGACGTCAATACAAGAGCCAGTGGAGCATGGTCAACGCGTCACCCCCTATACAATAATACTCTCATGGATAAATATTTGCCGTAACTTTCAATCATTAAAGAATGACGATTTTTTGATCTTATGCCTATGAAAAGTTTGCCATATGCGCGTTTCTGTCTGCGCAGAAGCAGCGGAAATTTAATTAGAGTAGTCGTTCGTTAATATTACAACTGACCTACAAATAATTTGTGAGGAACAATGGCAGGAGCCGTCTGTCTCACGGGTAGGCGCCCAGAGTGACAAGGCTGCGACTCGACGCCACCCGGCCGGCCAATAGCTTATCCAGGCAAGTTTGAGTATACCCTCCATACCGGACTGAAAAACCTAGTGATCCGTAAACATATCCTTAATAATGTTTGGAGAAATCTATGGACGGCTCAACACTTTGTGGCTGCATCGCGTACATTTCGCGGACACGCCAGCGAGCGTAAGTCTACTTTTGTATATGAAGAGGAACTTCGAGAGGTGAACCTTCACCCTGCGACCGTGAGTACGATCCTCCTTGATACATTATATTCTACACACTGGCAAGTATAACTGCAACATACCATTAAACAAATATATTCAAAATGCACCACACACGTAGGTTTCCTACCTCGCAATAATCGCCCCACCACAACCCCCCCTCCCACCGCAAATCAACTACTAATAAGTTAATCTCAGTGAAGAATTTTGGTATGAAGCGTAAATATTTGGCACTTGATCCGCGTCTTCGATCACCAATATACAGACTAAATGTCACACAGACAATTGACTTCGGGAACAACGTCTGCTCGCCTCAACTGTCCGTCGTCCTGTTGCGATTGATAGGAATCGCTGTTATAATCGCGATGAACATCCTTGCCCGCTTAAATTTCACCTTGGATATGTCCTACTAACCTTCCTATCATCAATAAAACTATGCATTTCTTACCTTTTATGGTGTTATCCAATTTTAAATTCAAGTTGGCTGTATTTTGACCAGGTCATTTTGTGGGCTGCAAGAGTTCGAAAATTGATAGTTTAGTACTAGGCACTTACTCTTGAATTACATAACGGTTATAAAATGTTTTCCGACTAGACTTGTTTTGCAAACCTTATGTAGTTTTTCTATTTGTTAATTCTTGCACTTTTTCACATTGATTTTGAAATTTTGCTTTGTGACAAACTAAAGTCAGTTTAAAAGTACAGATAAACAGGTCCTGTACCTTACAGAACCTAAGTTTGACAGTACAAACTATCCAACTTTGGAATCTAATCAGTAAGTTGAGAAAGCACTAAGAACGTGAAAATAAACCAACTTGATTTAAATTGGGATTTAACCGCTAATAGAAGGTAAGAATAGAAGTTTTCATGTGATAGGGAGTTAGTAGCGAATATCCAAGGTGAAAATTTGCAAAGCGGGCAAGAGTTCCGTTAAGCCATTTTAATCGCAACGGCGACGAGAAGTTGAAGGCAAATTTTCCTCGAAATAAGGATTGTGTGACATTGGTTCTGAAGAATGGTAAGGCGCGACCATCCAAAATATTTAGCCTCTACCATCCTCACTGAGATTACTAATGGCAGCAGATCAACTGAAATAATTGTCCAGACAATCGTTTCAAATTGGAATACAAAGGACCAAAATTGGCGAAACAAATCTCCTCTTGTGCTACACTTTTAGAAAGCACAACCGTTAGCCACTGAAAAATGTTCATGATGGCGGCTTTTTCTTATTCAAGAATGCGGCCATTTCTGCTAATGAAAAGCTCCTTTCTCTTTGCAATAAAGACTTGTAGAATATTTGTCCTAACAGTGTCCGATTTTGCTGTCCAAATAGGATACATTTCTAATCATGTAAAGCTGAATTTGGACCTCCCCTCGCGAATATACACCTAGCAAAGATTCTTTGATACAATATTCGTACGATAGAATTAAAAAATCAAGTTTGAAGTACTAATATCACTGTTGGCAGTAAGTGTATGGGCGCTGAGTAGTGTTAGCGGGTGCTAGTAATAGAGTGTAGTCACCTTGTGTTTCAAGCAGTCAGCCACCACATCCTCTCGGATGGACTCGGACTGGCTCCTCAACTACTAGTATGCCAGTGGCTGCAGAGTCACTGCTGATCGCCATTGTGACAATGGACGCCATCGTAACGTAAGGCTCAACTCACGCATGCGTTTACCAGCAAGAAGGCCAGTATTTGAGGTCAGCATATCCGTTTTTAACCTGTTCACAGTCTTGCTCGGCGACAGACTCCACCGAACATATACGGTAGGCTCATACAGTCAAAACATGTGATGAAAAAATCAAGGACCTGGTGGTGTCTTTCCTGAATCAACCAGGTCATGTTCCCTCGTCATCGCTCGCTGACTCAGGTGCCCCAAATTAAATATGCAATGGCCCAAGTAGACTACCCAGTGACAACGATGGCCTGAGACTCATCGGTGGAAGACAAGCCATCACTATAAATGTTTGGAGGGCTGCCTATAGAATGGCTGAACTGTAAGTCCAGTGGGATCTCCTTACTCCCCAGGACTACAAGTGGATGGACAGGCGCACTCGTAGAGGCAGGGGTAGCATCTCCGGCACATGCAAATGAATCATTCTGTGACAATTCAAGCATTCACCAGAACACGCAGGAATGTACCCAGATAACAGATGCAATCTGTATAAGCTCTGAGGGCAAGCATTCAACCGACTACCTCAAATGAGCGCAGCTGGAAGCACAGAGGCAGTGCTCCAGCTTTGATTTGTGTGAGCGTTGCAACTGAAAGTCACATAGTTTTCAGCATCTCAGGCTGCTATGTATCGATAGAAACTCGACATCCTCCTGCTGACAATCCCAGCAAAATGGCCAACGACAAAGCCTCATGACGCTTAGCGCCAAGCTGCTGTCATCAGGCTGATGGGGGCGCACGATCTCGGAATGTGACTAAAGATCCATCAGACAACCCGAGGAGCCAATGGATGTAGCTGCGCTCCATGCACAGTGCCACCTTGGTTGCAACTAGTCTATGAGGCAGCAGCTAGGAACCAAAGCAGACAAACTGAACATCACCAGCCAATCATGCAGCCGACAGAACAAGCCCGACCGGATGTTCCTTGAGTAAAGGTTGTCAAACTCTCCACCAAAATCCCCCCGACAGCATATCCGCGGCAATCCATTCCAAGAAGCCAGCGAGAATCTCTGTCTTTTATCTCGGACACAAAAGGCGCACAATCTCCTTGGCCCAAACCATCACCTGCCTGAAGGCTGAACTTTGTCTGGCGACAACACCATGCCAGAACAAGGCAGGGCTGCAGATTCGCACTTTACTGCACAACTGCGACTGGGTGACGAGTAATCCACTTCTATGACCCACATCAAGCAGAACCATAGGTAAAGCTTACTTTCCGACACGAACGTCTCAGTTTGGCTTGCATCAAGGAACACAGAGGTGCTCGGACAGGAGCGACTGCAGCCCTCTACCCATCTATTCCACGCTCCCCCCACCCCTTCGCCTTACTTCTTTCACTTCTTCTCCTTCCATGAACACCAACAGCGCTTCCTCTCTTATATATCCAAAATCCCGCACCCATCACAGAGAAAACCAACTGCACCCCCCGGAGAGAAAACTAAACACATTTGGGCGTTGGGAACATAACCAACTCACCTCCCAAACATGTCCTTCCCCACCCCCCCTCTCTGTTCACAGCATGACGCAACCAGGGCTATGTCTGCTCGCCCCTGAGCTTGATGTGTGGAATAGCTTCAACTCTAGATCAGAAATCCCAAGCTTACTACCATGTGCCTTGAGACCCATGTTACCATCCCTGACCGTAGACCAGAGGCCTGAACCATGCATTCATTGATGGTTCAGCACTAGTGAATAGTCTGCACGCAAGGGCTCGAGACTTTGAGAATATGCAGTATTGATGTTGTCTTCCAACCATTGACGAAGGTTGTGTTGATCCAAATACAACAAGGACGGATCTATCTACCATCGAGTCTGAAGGCTGAAGCTTAGGTCAATTAGCGAGGACTGGAGTCCAGACGCAGGGGTCACAGCACGAAGGGAAAAGTTTACTCAAACTGGCGGACTTCTCGAGACAATGACAACAAAAACGAGGTGTTCCAACTTCCTGGCTGCCAAAGATTGGCAGTAGATGGCTGCCACCAAAGAATGGTCATTGTGACCAAAGAAGATATTGTGGTAGCAACCATAGGGCCATCAGTCAAACCTGGTGAGGTGGCTCCTTGTAGCCATGAAGAGCTGACACCCGGATTCTTTCTGCATGCCAAGTCACGCAAGCAGAAGAAAGGCAGCAAAATATCTTCTATGGTCAAAACCAGGCGACACATGTTCTGGTTATAGCAGTGAGTGTTCTGGCCAACCCTCCATGATATTGGATCTGCATGCAGCTGTGGATTGCCTTTAGACCAAGGACAGAACATGACATGGATCCGTAACATGAACCTGTGCCCTCTCTCCTTGCACTGGAGAAGACCAGCGGAATTCTCTTCTTCCAAGGGTGCCTTCACTAGTGCAATGTTGTTCCTAGCGATTCCGTGGGAACAGGGAGAAGTGGGCGGGCAGAACTGGGATCTGTGTGCGAGTCTTCTGATGGTTCAGCAAAACCAGCCAGTCCACCAGCAGTAGATGAATGATACCTCAAGACCTTGGCGAAGTTCGTAGTCATGATGTACGACAGGTCCAGTACAGCTGATGGTGTTGATGATGTCCAGGATGGAAATGTTTGCTCGGAAGCAGAGACCATACGAGCCATTCCTCCTACTCGAGCAGTTCTAGCTGCAGCATGTAAAGCGTGCTGCCTACCAAGGCTGGCTGCATAATGGATCAGTCGATAGTATGCTCACCAAAACACAAAATCTCGCTGGACAAAGAAGGGATCTGTGGCAGAATCTCTAGAATGAGCTGCCACCCTATTGCAGAGAGCTGTCAGCAACTCCACCAATGTGGATGCAAGTCATAGTGCCGTGACGATGCAAATACAGTACTACCGTTTTGCTCATGACCTGTTATGGACTGTGCAGCTGTAGATGCGACATTAGACAGGAGTTCTACCTCACTATTTGCACACGACTGTTCAAACATGAAAACAGTGAACTTGTCTATTGTACTGGTACAGTGTACATAACTCTTACGGTAATAAACTCCATGAATGTTTGGGTTCAATGTGTATTTTTTTTCAATTTTTTGTAAAAGTGGTACAAAGAAGCCCTAACCATACGAATCTCAAGAGCTATAATTTCACTTTTCCCATGGTCAAAAACATATGATTCTGACACAAAAATATCCAATCAGTTCAGAGAATCCAGTTTCTGTGGCAAAATATGTTTCTGCTAATGCCAGATAATGGTGGCCTCTTGAAAAAATAGGGCCTTTTGGAAAATTCTAGTGGCTAATGGGTTTTCTCTAATAAGTTGTCAAGAAGGACATTCATAGCAAATTTTGGTGCTTGTTCCGGATTTTGAAGATTTTGCACAAGCTATCTGCTTCCTATAAAAAAGAAAAGCAAAAGAGAACATGGTTGCAAAATTCCTTTAAAGTTCTCTTCCCTCAAAAGAAAACAAATGTGCAATAGACTACATCTAATTACAACTCAGACGAGACCAACAGCAAACTTTTAAAAAAAACTATAAAAGTAAGTGACATCAATCATAACAAACAATGTGGTTGAAGAAATATTTCAAAATACACGGAAACAGCATTTAGAAAGAGACTGTATGATGCAAGTCACGGAAATAAAAAGAATGGAGAAGAGAAACAAGAAGTCTGTTGTAATCAACTGGACACGAATTGTGCTCTTTGTAAAAGCTTCTGCATGAAAAGAAGAATCTCTAGCGGTGGCCTTTATTCGACATTTCGTTAGATTACGACTGTTTTATCTATCAATAAATAATGATTTAATCAATATGTCGTTTCAATATATCCCAACGAACTAGAAATAAAGGACAGCACAGAGTCTTCGATGTCTGCTTCGTATTTTTAGCTTCTCATCGTAAACTTCCCATATTATCGTAAGCAACTATTCTATCATACCCTGCATATGGTGGTGTATGTCTCTCAACTTATTCGATATGCAAGAGCTTGCCCTGCGTATGATCAGTTTTTGAATCGAGGTAGGCCTACTTACAAAAAGTTGATGTTGCAGGGGTTTCAACAGTCAGTTTAAAGGCAGCAATTTACGTAAATTGCTATGGCGTTATAAGATACGACTTAGTTTACCAGTATCGACTACATTGAGTTCAAATACTGTCGTGATATGGTCCATAGCCATTGTGTGCCGTTTTTTACCACTTGATTTGACTATGGATTGCTCCCGTTTACCGTGATCAAGAATATGGGCTCACGCGCGGGTATGAACGGTTACATGGATGCTTATTTCTCCTAGGCACCTGTATCACTTTTTCTGGTGTGTCCAAGGTCTGTGTTTTGCCCAACTGACTGGTTTTAGACTGGATTGCTTGCCTTGATTCCAAACATCCGCTAGGAATTCAAGCAGGTACCACCACCGCCAATAGACAGTAGACAACCTACTGCAGTTTCGCGCATCAGCAAGTGCGCATCCTAAAAATAAACTGATCTTTGCTTGAAATGGCGGCTCAAAGTAATGTATACAAACCATGTTTACTAATAATTACCAATTATGTAATGAGTCACTTGAGTGACTTGCGCTTATACACTAAGCTGCATATTAAATTGACCTGACATTCTGAATAACACGTCTATGTACACTGATGAACATGATTTACATTGGAATAACGATGCATGTGTGCTCTTTCTAGCTCAGGCGCCTTATAAGGTCAGCTTGTCCAGCTGTATTCTAATCAAGCAATTTAAGTTTGATTTAAATAATGCTGAAGTCGAAACATCGAACTTATTACTAAATAGCTTCAAAACGCCACTGAGGATAACACCTTTCTAAATGATAGACCATCGCAATCACTTTCTATTGCCCGTGGACGCGAAACTAATGGGCGTTGATTTAGCGTGGCGCCTTATCATCGACAGCGTACCGAGTCTACTCTGGTTTTTGTATTCTATTTGGGACTTACGAGATTGATCACTATTCGTATCGTTTGCCTTC
>CAJDSM010004447.1:0-17647 GCA_903981925.1 Ostrea lurida
GGATAAAGGGGTAAATATGTGATAAAAAATGTTATTGAATACTATGTATAGGCCCCTAAGCCGGATAAATAATCTGTAGACTTACCGATCTCCGAGTCCCAGTACATATCCTACCATAGACATCACAGCCAGCGAACGTGTGTAGTTAGTGCGCCTGTCAAACCACACCTGTCAATGACAAACACAAGTACAGCAATTATTAGAGTAACAAATTTGTCTATGTCAAAAATACTCTAAGTTGCGTCAAACAGGAAGTTGACAAGCGACAGATTCAAACCTGCATTACACAATACAGTTTTCCATACTGATGCTCTGTGCCAAATACCAAGCAGCACACAGAATTACAATTCTTATAAAAACATCACATAGAATAACAACAATTCTAATCATAACACACAAAACTACAACAATTCCTATAAGAATATGTCTATCAACAACATACCAACTTATTTTGTGTTTATCTACAATGTATTATGCTGACTCTACTACAAAATCCCAAAAGATGGACAATAATGCTGTTTTAATATCATTTGTATTTTACCTCTGAGCTGGGGCTCTTGTACCACAGAATCTTAGCCAGGTCATCTCCCTGTGTGTGTTCCAAAGCATGCTCAAAGACTTCCACCTTCTGCATCAAGGTCAGGTGATCGTAGTCAGGCGCCATCTACACATAAGGGGAAAGAATTAGACTCTTTAATTGCAAAAGTGTTTTGTAGTTACCACACTCAAAACTTATTTATAACCTGATTCATGAAATGATTAAGATCTAACCACCAGCACCTACCCTGAGCATCAGCCGGTGTTCAATGTTCAGTAGAATTTTCTTTTTTTCTCTCGGTTAGTCCGATAAGTGAGTGGGAAGGGTTTCCGTTGTGGTGACCCAGCCATAGTCCGGAGTTAGTGACAAGAATACTGAGAATCGACTGGATGCTTGCAAGAAAAGTGTGAGCATCATTCTGTATTTCATATCTATTGACATGCCCACTTACAACTACATGTCTGGAAAATACAAAAGAATATTTGACAATAGATACCACATTCTTATACACATGATATAGTACACCACCAAGAGTTAAATTAAACTAGTCGATTTGAAGACAATAACACAGTCAATGACACAATGTAGGCATGTAAATTTCATTTGAAAATGAAGAATTACTTGTCACTACATGGGCATATCTTAAATTCACTTTAACGAAAGCTGTCACTCTGTTGAAAATGGAAACAACCATACCTAAGTTAATGATTATAACATAAACCTCTTGAAATATAATTTGGTAAGCTTTCATGGGCCATACCTGTGTATTCTGTACTACTTAATTGACATACTACACATCACAAATAATTTAGCCATCGAATTGAATTTTCAACCCCCCCCCCGCAAAAAAAAAAAACAGCATTAGAAGAAAGACATTTGATTGCAAATTTGAATGTTCCAATAGATCTTGTGTTGATGTAGTTGCCAATACTTGCGATCTTAAAAAAAGTTCTCACAGATACTGTAACGATCGAACCCCCCCCCCCCAAAATCAAACAACCACACCACAGAGTCAATCTATTCAAAAGAATGCAAATCAAATTGCATGCTATATCTTGATTTCTCGATGAAGTATTTACTAAGGTTTTTCGAATGTCTCTGGATTTCACAGAGAGATAAACCAAACTGAAGGTCATGACGCGTTATTCGTGTCTAGGTCTCGTGTCACCGTCAGCAAAAAACATGAATTTCCATCCATTAGATCTGCCACAATGAAAAGAGACTGCGGTCTAAGTGGTGAGGTGCATACAACACCATAACGCCTCGCTCGCACAGTGTAAAAAATAATAAAACAAGCACTATCGCGAGACAAAGGAGTACAGAAAGATGTTTCTTTTAAGGCAAAATCATAATCTTCATCATTTGTACACTAATACCCCCCCCCCCCCCCCCCCCCCCTCCCCCCCCAAGCCAGTTTTATAAAACCAGTAATTCTGATTCAAGATTCACATTATAGCAAATGGAACACACAAATCATCCCACCACAATTGATTTCCCCCAAAACAAAGTGTATTTGCACACTATTGGTATTGGAAATACCCCCCCACCTTCAACTTCATTCCAAGAACTAGTCGGTGTCATGACAATTTTAATTGGTATCAGAAAGCATGGTGCATGCCTCTGACCCATATTCCAAAGCAATCTCAGGTCAGCTCCTTTACACAAAGCAGAAACAGGATTCATAACAAATCTTGTTTCAGTTTGTACATGTACAAGTCTGCATTCAAGGACTCAAAAGATGAACGAACATTCGTCAGCGCCTACAAGGATAACAAGCCTACAATATCTGACCTGCAGCTTGGCTAAACTTATAATTTACAACAGCCTCTGTACTGTAACTGGTAATTGTGTACTACCAATATACTGGATTTCGCGGTCGGTCTTGAAGTGAATGACCTGGGAGGTTGGGCACGCCGGATTTTACGATGGTGTAGTGTTCGTACCTTTCCAGGGACGCTAACTGAGTTCCTGACAGCGGAAAATTTTGGGAGAGACAACTGCAGCTCTAGGGAGTCAGCTATAATAAGAAGATATGTACATCTTCAACTTATCATATTAAACCAGATTTTGTTAAACATTATTATGTATTATACACATAGAGGATGAAGGACAGAGGAGAGAGGAGATAGAGAAAAAGTATCCTTGATAGTAAAATAAAATGAAAAAGAGTATGAAACAATTGTACGACATTTGCCTCGCTCTAGCTTAACTGTCCTTCAGATACTGTAAGGGCTTTCATTTTGGGGCTAAAATTCTTGATTTTTATTGTTCAGTATTACAATGATTTAATTTTGTGAATAAACACCGACAATAAGATGAACTCGATAACCACAAAACTTAACACACATTTCAGTATTTATTTTGTAGCTCGTTAATATATCGCAGAGATATGAATAACCAAGCATATTTACCTCTTTACAGTTAAGCTTAGCTCTTAATGCATACACATAGTGTACTAGGGTCCTTGAATAACAGTAGCGTAACCTGGAATTTAGTCCTGATACTATGGTAGGCTTACCGCGGAAAGCTGTTCAGATTCCCTTTGTTACTGTGGATAGGTGAGGCTTACTGAAGCTGTTCATATCCTTTGTACTTTAGTAGTGGTCCTGGGTAGCTTAGATATCCCTTTGTATATACTGATGTAAGGCTTTACTGCGAAGTTTAGATATCCTTGTACCTATACAGTAGGCTTACCGGGAGCTTAGATATCCCTCTGTTTACCTTAATAGCTAGGCTTACTTAGATATCCTTGTTACCTGTATAGGTAAGCTTCTAGATATCCCTTGTTACTGTATAGGTAGGCTTTACTTAAGATACCCTTTGATACCTGTATACGAGTGAGCTTCTTAATATCCTTTTTACTTATAGGATACACCCTGTCCGTATGTAACTTAATTCATTTTGACCTGTATAGGTGAGCGTTACTTTAGATATCCTACGTAACTTAGTCTCAGTTTTTTACTATGGTGAGCTTACTTAGATATCTCTTGTTACCTGTATAGGTGAGGCTATTAGATATCCCTTTGTTACTGTAGAGGTGAGCTACTAGATATCCTTTGTTACTGTAATAGGTGAGGCTTACTAGAATCCCTTTGTTACCGTATAGGTGAGGCTATCTTAATATCCTTTACCTGTATAGGAGGCTTCTTAGATATCTTGTTATCTTATAGGAGTGCTTACTTAGATATCCCTTGTTACCTCTTAGGGGCTTACTTAGATATCCTTGTTACCTGTATAGGTGAGGCCTTACTTCATAATCCCTTGTCTACTGTATAGTGAGGCTTACTAGATATCCCTTGTACCTGTATACTGGGTGGCTTACTTAGATATCCCTTTGTACTGTATAGGTCGAGGCTTACTAATTCCTGTTACCTGTTAGGTAGCTTCTTATAATCTGTACGTAAGGTGAGGCTTATAGATATCCCTTTTGTACCCGTATAGTGAGGCCTGTATGTAACAGGTAGCTTACCTGAGAAGCTGTTTAATATCACTGCGGAACACGTGTAGTACAGATCCAAGACCTGTGTAGTCCTTCCATTCTCAGACTCTGGTATTCCTAAACCTCTTGTGCTCCATGATTACGTCCAATATGCTTATAAAACAATAATAATTAATTGCTTATCATTAAAGTAGTTGAAAAACAAGTCATGTAATGCCTACCTACCTTACATACAAAGTAGATTGAAAAACAAGTCATGTATGCACTATGCCTTACATCTACATCAAGAGGGCTAAAATAGACAGTGCCCATTCATATTTTTAAATAAGATATGTTAAATAAAATTAGTTATAAATCACCTCCGTACATCTTACAAAACAGTCATTAAATCATGTTCGCATCCTTATAACGACGAGTTAATAACCACACAAGTAACACCACAAAGACCAGTCAATAAATCAAATCTGTATGACTTACAAAAACAGGTCATTAAATCAATTGTTTGCCTATACAAAGACAATCATAACCATGCTTAGGCATTGTACAGCTGTACATGTAGCTGAATACAAAGTCAAAACCAGATGTGTTGTCAAACAATGATGACCTCATATCGCACCAAAGTTGATATGCCCAGTTTAAAAATTTAAAAGTAGGTTAAACTCCAAAGTCAAGTTCACCTTTAAACATAAAAATTTGTACTAAAGAATATGTCTTGTAATAGATATACCGTAATTTCTCTAATTTTTCGACGCTCTAATTTTTCGAACTTTCTGACATTTGGGAAATATCAGTTTTTAAAAATAACTAATTTTTCGACACTCGGAGAAAAATTCGATGAAAAATCGCAGTTGTGAAGGGGTCGTTTAATTTAACTGATTTAAAGACATGACGCTTAATGAATATATCTTATTTATGCCTGTAATTCTTCACTGTTTTTCTTTTTTTTATTTTGTGTCGTAACCATACCTACCTAAGTGAAAGCGTTTACTTGGTCGCATTTTCTTCACTTTCGCTTTGATAACTCGTTCCGTTTCTATTCCACATTCGTATATGACAATCTTCATCGTTGTCGTAAGATCATCATTCTTACAAGTCACAACCTTATGTTTTTATTGATGATAAAGCAGCAACAAGCAAATCAAATATAATATGAACAAACAAAATAACTCCGATGCAGCAAAATAGCTTTAAACAATGTATGCCTTTGAATATCTAGTATAGCAGTGACAGTTCTGTTTATCCTCCACCCCACGGACTTTCCACACCTCTTTTAGAGCTCAAATTGCGACGACATCTGGTTTTTTCCACACTGTGGTACTTTATCTTAGCACGTGCAACAGGGATCATTGACATACAACGGTATTGCATTTGAGTACTTATGCGGCAAAAATATTTTGAAGCGAATCTCTCGAATGAAATTTATTAAAAAGAAAGAAAATCTTATAGTGCTATGTAAGGCAAGATAAACGAACAGTGAAGTTGAAAACACTTGTCATTTTAATCTCTCTCTCTCTCTCTCTCTCTCTCTCTCATCTCTCTCTCTCTCTCCTCTCTCTCTCTCTCTCATCTCCCATACCACACTTAATTACATTCGTGTACAAAGTCAGTTTATCAAAGAATTACTTTTTCTGTGTTAAATAAGGATAAGACTTTATTCACATTTTCGATCGAAGCGCCAAATCTGGGTTTGCGTACGTCCAATATACGAAATGTCGTCTAATCCACATTCGCGACATGTCCTTGTTTTCACGCACGGCCGCACAGAGGTATATCCAACTTATTATAGTCGTACGTGACATTTTATTATCTACATGTATGATTGGAAAAATCTGAATAGTTTATTTTGTGACTCAAGTTATCGATCTTCTCAATGAAATTTGAAAAAAAAAAGTCGTTAGGAACATGAAATGAGTGCATCCGTATACCTTTCCCACTTTTCACAAATGAAAGTGTACTGAACGTACACTAAAATATTTCTATATGTGTCCATCAATGTCGCTTGACATTAACTAACGGAGTTTTATCAACACACACCCCTCACTTTTATCCGATAAATTGATCCGGTAAACGGAGATACAAGTCTACGGAAAAGGGTTGACAGACCGAAGCATACGTTTTGATACGGATATTACAATCAAGTATGTCGAGATTTTTAATTTTCTTATTTAATACTATATTATAAATTGCTGCAATATTTTCTACTTTATATGATATCGGAGAAGAGAGAGAGAGAGAGAGAGAGAGAAGAGAGAGGAAGAAGAGAGAAGAGAGAGAGAGAGTTTTAACAGAGAAAAGAAAAGGAGAATATTATTAAAACACCATAAAGATTTTTAAAAAATCAAATGAAAAAAATATAAACAACGAAAAAAAAATGAAACAAAACAGAGGGTTCGATTTGATAATTTTCTTTCAGATATGACCGTGTGATCGGGTTGCGCGGTCCCTCTTGAAGCTGGGTCGTATTGGCAATACCACACTCCGCGGAACACGAGGTCTCCGTGGACTTTCTATCAGTACTTCAACACGATCCTCACTACAAACAAGAACGCCACAGCAAAGGGCTCTAAAAGGATTTCAAAATCTCGGAAACGTGCCGACTTTTCGAATTTTTTTTTAAAACACGGCAGCATACCCATACATGCACAAATTAATTACAAAACTGTAAGACACCAGGCCATGAAAGAAAATATTTTTAATATCCCAACCACGGACTCTAAAAAAATATGAATATAGACCCCATCTAAATAAAAAATCGGTTGCCGCGTCCCTCCCCCCCCCCCCCCCGTTTGTTATTCTGAATAGCCCTAAGGAAATCATATCAAAAGTTTTCAAATTCTAATTTTCGACACTTTTGCAAATCCTGAAAAAAATGGGTGGAATTTGTAGAGAAATTACGGTACACACATGAAATGAGAACTTTCAAACATTATGACCAAGGTCAAAGTTTTTCAAAAGTAGGTCAAACCTCAAGGTAAAGGTCATGGGATTAAATTTTGGTACCATAAAAAGATTTTTGTCACATATGAAATGATAAAAAGTCCAAGCTTAAAAACTGTGAGCAAAACTCTGCATTTGAGATACTTTCCCAAAATTCTCTATTAAAGTTCAACAACCTGTATTTTTCTCAAAACTTTATTTGCCATTTGCATATCTTCAATACCTACACAAACACACTGTAAAATGAAAATGTCTTCACTTAAAAACTGTGGGAAGAGTTAGATGGACAAATTATGTACCACCTATACAACATTAATCATCAAATAAACGGGCACAAGTCCTTCACGAGAGGTCAAAATGGGTCAAAACTGCAACATGATCTAGAGCGATCCACAGAAAAATGAAAATAGAATCAGAAAACCCTCAACAGACGGATGTACGGACATCATTGTACCATATTATGTCCTGTCTAAAGATGGGTGTACAAACATTTTAATTTGTTATTTATTTGCATTTACCTGATTAAATGAAGTTTCTTTGAGAGTTTGGGGGCCACGTTCCACCATGTTATGCAGTGGTTCTAGTGTAGAAAACATGCCTTTAATGTCTCGCTCTCCAAAGTACAGTCTGGAAGCTTCTTCCAAACCTTCATGCCACAACTCGTGCCAGAGAATGGCTACTCGGATCAACTCTTCACTCACCTGTATAGGTAAAACACAGGTAGGTCAAAACCATTCCATTACATGTTAATTCCTTATACATGATGAACAACATTATTAAGACAATGCTCTTAAGAAATAAATCTCATTTCAGAAAATACATGAACTGAAGCTTCATACTGGTATACTTCATAAAGCGCATTATTTCATGAAAACTAGCACTATGATGCAGTATAAATCTCAAGGTGCCTTAGAAGATGATTATTAGAACTACAATGTTGTGTAGATATAAGTCATAATGAATCCTGCTACTGAGGAATGCCACGCTATAATCACATCAGATCACGACCTGCACGTGTACGTCTTCTCTTAAAGAACTGGCATACACAACTGCTACCTGCTTTGTACAGCCTGGGCTGGTTTGTTGTATGCACTAATCAAAATCATCAGTACTGGAGTATGATAGCCTGTGTGTTGAATGTCACCATTGGAGTCTTAAAGCGGTGAATCTGCCATCCAGAGTGTTATTTGGTTCTTGGTGTTCATGTTTGTCTGGCTTCTCATTGTCATGATAAGTTGATAATCATGCCCTGTTGATTACATCGGAGTGTGTTGTGATTAGTGTTGTCATTTATAACTTACCTCATGTGCCCCTGTTGTCAGAATGTTGTTGTAGTAGTGTTGTTCAATGTAGTATTAACTTCATCCTAGCATGTCCTGTTGTACCAGAGTGTTGGCTGTGTTAACACCTATTTTTTTGAGCGTGTATATTGTTGGCGGCTGCTGGCGAGCTGGAACCAATCTAGATCTTTATGAAGGCCCATAGTGTGTCAGAGGGTAATCAGGTACCTGAGTAGGGAATTAAACAAAGGATTCTAAATACATCGGCAATAAAACCTCAATGAATTCAAGACAAGTCATATTCATTATTACTGATTGATTACTCAATATGCTATTTTTACCAAATATGGGGACATTAGTTGTTTGCTTCTCAATAATATTGGAATACCTCTTTTTCCTGTTTTATTTTTTTTCATGAGTTCATTTCTAAAAGGACTTATAATGAATTACTGTGATGTGCTTTTCCAACTGTCAATCAAGAAGGCTTGGTTAAATTGTCGACTTACGAGGGGCCTCGGAGATCAATTCTAGCGATCAATTGAGGATTACCTAAAAGTCAAGTGATTTCAGTTAAGAATAATGGGAGGTTACTGGATCTATCAGTGAGATTTGTCAGCATCTACTTGCCCTCCCTCACGCAAGCACACAGCGCTGATGATACAGTGAGTCACTTTAGAATAGGAGTGATTTTTTTTCAGAATTTTGAGTGTGCTGGGACCATGGTATAGTCCTATATGAAAGCACAAGCATAATTTTTGTAAATGCATAAAAATATTTTTTAATACACTCACAAACTGCTTTTAGTTAGGTTGCATCCACAGTTAAGTAATTTTAACAAGTCACGCATATTCTCAAGTTGAACATCATTCAGACAGACCAGTGCTGAGAATTCATGAGCATAAGTGTACCTTTTCAACAAGCCTTTTCTGAATATTTACAGTCTTATTTCACTGACATTTACAAACATGTTTTATAAACATGTTGTTGACAAATTCATTTATAAGGTTCAGAATGACCTTTAGTTAAACAAACTTTATATTCTTGAATTTATTCTAGTTTGTAAAATTACACGTATAAGTTAGAAATTTTTATTAGGTTGGTCAGGGAATTTTCCCCCAATTTGGGGAGGGGAAATTTTAAACTTTAAATGTGCTGAGTTTGGATGTTTTTTTTGAGATTGCCTGACATTAGAATTAACACATAACAAATAATGGATTCCAGATCTATTGATAGAGCTTTTTGAAAAAATGCTTACAATGTAACACTAAAATTATTTCTCACTAAATAAAATTCACTTTTTATGGAAATACACGTAAATTTGTGTCTCGCTAAAAATTTCTACTAATAAAGTGTGTTACATTGCAATAAATGTGTTCATGATTTATAGATAGCATATTCAAAAGCCTTCTGATTAAATTAAAGTATTTACTAATCTTTAATGTATAATAAGATTTTAAGAATCTTACAGAAAGCATTTTTTTACCTACCTGCTAGCCAGTATACTGTGAACCATCATTGTTCCGTGCGCGGGCACCCTAATGTTCGTAGATTTCGTGAGGTCACATTACCCACGAATTTACGTTTCCCACGAACAAGTTTTATTTTCCTTTTATCTGTTCAACTGTTATGACGTTCGCTTGTATTTATCAATCACCCACGAATTACTCCCACGACACCAGCAAATTTGGTTACACCACGCACATTGGCCCCACGATTAAATGATTCCACAGTAAATCGATGATCTAAGGTGAGATTTTTGGTCCTTGCCTTTTTGTACTAGCTTAACTGATTTAAAGGTTAAAATTTATTTTACCAGTAACTATTCTAAGGCGAGATTTTTGGTCCTCGCTGTAACTTACTAGTTTAACTGATTTCTAAGGGTAAGATTTATTTTTACCAGTAACTTTCCAACGGTGAGTTATTTTGGTCCATACCTGTAACCAGTTTCTCCACCATGTTATGTTTTATTTATTCCTCCCGCTCCTCCTCTACCAAACGCCCATACTCCAGCCATTGGTCGGCCGTAGATCATAAAACGGTCAGCTCGCTCTCAGCCGTAGTCTACACAGGGGCAATCAAATACCTTACTCATTAATAGTACTGTACCTAACATTTATCCTCAGTACATGGCGCACAATAACCTCCCTCACAAATATAATCCTGCAGGGATCACTCTATCTTTCGTGGGTGTAAAATTCATGGTTTTCGAATACTAATCAATGAAATCACTCCTCCATTATTTCTTGATCGTATAATTCGTTTTCAATATATTATTCACTTATTTTCAGCGCAAAAATTTGTTCTCATGGATTTTTCTGTTTCTTTTTTACCTTTACATAAGCGAATACATAAACGAACATTAATATTCTCCCTAACAAGAATGTATGCATATTTGAGCAGAGTATACCCTGCCCTTACAAGACCAATTAAACCGCTCCTAACAGTATATGATGGCATATATGGTTACACATTCACAATCCTTTACAAGAAATCTAATAGCCCCTCTCCTTTGAACAATAACAATAAAACACGATAAAAAAATCCGAACACATTAATTTGAAAGTTTCATGACTTACAATCAAGTAATTTTTATTGACTGCTATTGTCTTTAGAACCATATCTTATACAAGTTTTCTAATTTTTATTTAGAATCAAGTTGTTAAGCACTTCGCCATCAGGGGTGTGTTATCTGTATACACAGGAAGTTACAAGAAGTACACAACATAATACATTGAATCTGACAAACAATTTCTCTTGTACATTACCTCAGAGTTGTCTCTGGTAAACTTTTATGCTGGAAAGAGACTATCGATCTGAAAGATCCGGGGGCTGATTTACAGCCAAAACACAGTATTTGTGCATCTTGGAGGTTGTCTAACAAAAACAAATTATCAAAGGAATGGGAAATTTGTAACTACAGGTACTCATAGAATAAATTACAAACAAAGATCGCTTGTGAATGAAACAAACATCATTGCTTGTCTTACCATAGCAGGGTGTCGGTTCTTTGGAGAGAGGGGGAGGGTCGTCGCCCCGCATTGCCCTATGTACGGAGGGGGACTGAGGGTGAAGGGCCAAGGCCTTCTTGTGGCGAACTGTTTGATAGAATAGGACTGCCTCATACACATTTGATTTACATGCACACATCGAACTAGCTTTCGAGCCTGTATTTCTAAGTCAAAGTCTTGTCAAGTAATGGCCATGTAGGAGAAGAGTTATACAAGACGATACACTCTACCCTCCCTCTCCTTTGAGCTCTTTTTTTTTTTCTTTTCAATGTTTACATACTTTAAAAATACAGTATTTCTTAGCAGATTTCCGGAGAGCAAAAATTTGCTGCAACTGTCCAGCTTTGTTGAGTTGTACATTAAGTTTGAGATACACGGTCAGCCCAACAATTGTTTGTTTATGATCAAACACATTATCCGACACCCATACAGTACAGTAACATAATGCTCACACACACCCATACTAGTGAGGATCTGAAAACATTCCTGATTGTTCACGCACGCTTACCTTAGATACCAAGTAAATTGTCCATCACTCTGGTATACTGTTAGTAATTTCCTTCCAATATCGGGTCACCGAGTCCTCATATACGCCATCTGGTCTCTGCCCAGTCTCCCAGTTTCAGATAACACCTGGCAATTACAGCAGACATCTTGTCAGAGAAATGTATATACATTGTAGCTTGGTATTATTTAGAAATGGACATACGGGATGTGTCGGTTCTATAATAAGAGAATTCCTAATTATCTAGGACCAGATTGCAGAAAGTAGTTACTCTGCAGTTATAATCTTGTTATTAAACTTTACTGTTTATAGTTGTTAACTAGATAACTTAACTGTTTTAATGTAAGCTAACTTTTGTGCCAATATGGTTCACATTGCAGTGTTGCATTCTGCATTGCTACTCGAATAATGTTATTATCGCAGGCCAGTAGTCTATTTGATAGCTAAGTCATTGGTTACATTTCGGGGCCAGTTAGCTTTTGTAGCTCACATGATATGTAATTACTCCAGGTGACAAGTAAGCCTTTTATGTAGCTTAAAGATATGGTAATTCATCAGGCCAGTAGCTTCGTAGCATAGAATAGGCAATTATTCGCAGGCCAGTAAGGGCTTTCTTTTGTAGCTCAGATCCTGTAATTATCCAGTGCTCAGTACGCCTTTTGTAGCCTAAGATTATGAACTCTTAATTATTCCATTGAGCCACGTAAAACTTGTTGCATGCTAACGACTATGATGTTACTCATCGACAGTCAAGCAGTTTATGACAAAAGCAAGTACGTCGTCATGTTCTACTGAACCGAGGAGAGTTGACTTGACTACCTGGCTTAGTAACTGTATAGAAGTTGAAGTTCTTTGTGTTATTGAGCGCTATACTCTAAAGGATGTATATGAGCTGGCGGCCTAGCCCGAAGTGTTGCAGTGAGTGTTGCAGCAAAGTGTTGCAATTTAGCAATACTGCCTCTGTCTTTAAAAGAAATTAGCAAAACTGCGTCAAAGACAGAAATGGCAGTTGCTGTAATTTATCGTGATTTCCTATTTGTTGTATTGAGGAGTACATGAATGAAAATACTTCTTCAAATCAGGTCTATTGGACTCTTTCAGGATCGCATTTTATCCATTACAAAAATGTAAATACAAAATAAACACAATCAAGTCCAATTAACCTATACATGTAATTAAAATATAACTTATAAAATAGCAACGGGTCTATTACACCGTATATGCGAAAAATTGTTATAAGTAATTGATTACATAAATAATGCTGAAAATATTTCAGTAAACAGGAATACCGTCTCGATCGGACAGGACTGAAAATTGGATCCACGATATGGGACCACCCGCTTGATGATCGGGCATATCAAGGTCATGAGGCTGCGATAATTTAATTGCTGGAGTAAGTGTTACGCAAATCCTGCCACTATTATGACATGAACTGAAAATATTCTAAGTCTGTTACTCTGCTCAAACAGGAGTAGTATCAGCATCCAAGGTCTGAAATTCGGATACCACGATATGGGACCACCCGCTTGATGCATGGATACGAAGGTCATGATGCTGCAATAATTAATGCTGAGTAATAGTGTTACTGCAAATTTGCATAATTAAAGAAATAACGCTGGAAAAATATTCTAAGTCGGATAAAACAGGAAGCTAGGTGTGGACAGGTCAGAAATCGGATCCCGATATGGGCACCCGCTGATTGAAATTTTTAAATGTTGAGGGCTACGATAAGTACATTCATGTGAGTATAAATGTTACGGAATATAATTTCCCGCCCGCCACCCACATTCACCATTTCTTACCAGCTGGTTTTGCACTCTGCACCTGGCAAGTTTGAATTGAAGTAAATTTTGTCTATTCTCACTCATCTAATGAATATTCTCATGGAACATAAAACAGTGCAAATTCAAGTGCTCTGCTCATAATTTGCAAATTCAATGTGTAGATACATTTCGACGGATTGTATTTCATTCAACTGAAAAGTGTTGGGGCAACTTCTGCCATTTACACAGTAATGGTATGGTCAAACACCGCAATGTGGAAACCCAGGTAATCGCTTAATTGACTGTCACTATCTATATTCAAATTACGTGAAGGTTTAAGGTTGAGTATGCATTTTTCAGTAAAGGCAATTCTAATATCTTTTTGAGTATATTCAAAAATATTCAGTTGCGTTAATCTATTTGTTATAAGCAGGGCTCTTGATCTATTCCAAAACATAAAGTGCTACATGATTATCCAGCTGCTGTCAGAGGTGAAGTTTGCAATTAGCCACAGGTTGTTTAATCAACATCTTGCATTCAGGTAGTCTGTTCGGCGTATTCTTTTGTTAAAATTATTATATCAATGCGTGCTAAAGGGTGAGATAACAATTGCAGGATATTCACCCTAGTTCTAAATGTGGGATGCCCCTAGTTGTGTTAATTTGAAGGAATAATGGGGCTTAAGAATGTGTGAACGAGACGGGACTCGACAGACAGAACGAGAATGATGGTGGGTAAATAGTGAGTTTGCAGTCCCCCCCACACCACCCCTCCCCTCTAAGGTAATTTACTCTCCAACAGAGTCAATAATCGAGTCGATAACTATTCTAAGTGGGATGTAAACAACCATAGGATCTAACCTGACGTTTCTCTGTGAATAAAAGAGACGTATTTCCTCCTCACAACTACTCTGTCTGACTGTTTTCCACATGTGTCTTACTCTATGCAAGGTGACTTGTGGGTTTGGGTGGTAGGAGTTGCGGTTATGGGGACTTTTAGCAGTGATCCTTAACAGCTTAGCGGCGAATTACTACGTTTGATTCTTATTGAGATATGCAATGACAACACAAGAGACAATTTGGTTTATCGTGTTCATAATAAATATCCCAGGTATTGTACTTCTTAATCTAATAGTTGCATTGATACAACTACATTTCCTCCAAACAGGTCCTGACGAGTAAACATCCCCGTAGTTGACTTCCATAATCAAATAAATTGCCTATTAAATAATCGCTCACCTCACCGTTATTGTGTATCTAAACACGTGTTTACACTGATCGAAATCTAGAAAGGCACTCCCATCATTAGTTGGACAGACTTTAGAATTCTATCGGAGCAAACCCTCCGACGCGACGGGGAATTCATCATTACACTAATTACACACAGATTTTTGTAAGAATATAACAGAAGTTTCAGTCTAATCAATCGAGGTAATAATTCAGTATCTAATTCTTTTATTAGGAGAGAGTTGTGGGCACTGGGAAAATGTCATTGGCTAATGCATACGTTGGTGAAAACTGCTAAGTTAAAAACGTGTTTCGATGATGCTTGTACAAAAAATAAGTCCAAAATGAATTCCTCACAATGAAGTGCAACCTCCTAATATAAGTTCCGGAAACCGTTCATATCTTGTACAAAAATGGGTACAGACAAGATCGGAAATTTTATACCTACAATATGACATCTCCATGAATATACTTCTAACACTACAAAGGTGTGTCATGAAAAATCCTGACAAAGTCGTTTAGGAAGGAGTTTGGGACAACGACCAACTGATGCATAGGTATAATTGGGCACAAATGATAAAGTTCAAACATTTGATTCTGTACAAATTGTTGTCCAAAATAAAATTCTGACAAATATTGCACTAGGGTCCTCCATATATATATACCCTCACACTCCACAAAAAGTTTCATAAAAATCCTGCTATTAGATACGTTTGGACGGAGTTGCGGACACGCACTTGGATTGAAATAGCTATATTGGTGAAAAATGCTTAAGCAAACGTTCATATCTTGTCACAAATATTGTCCAAATAAAATTCTGACAATATGCCACACCAATCTCTATGTACCTATATTCCAGCACTCCACAGGATATTATGCGTAACAAATCCTGCAATGGGCTATTAGGTGACGGGAGTTGCTGGACGCAACAGCACTGATGCATAGGCTAAATTTGGTGAACATGCACTAAGTCAAACGATTCATATCTTGGTTACAAACTCTCGTCCAAAATAAAATATCCTGACAGATATGCAGCATCTCACTGATAATATTCTACACTCCACAAAGTTTATTGAAATCCTGTAAAGTTCAATTTAGGAGGGAGTTGCGGACAACAACATGATTTCGGACAGACAGGACAACTGACACGACGGACGGACAGGGTGCAAAACCGTGATTTAGGTGATCCCCCCAAAACTATTCGTGGTGCGGGGGGTATAAAAAAATATATTGTGACCCAGAAAATTACATATACAATTGCACCATATTTTGAATAGGCTAAAAAATATTAACAGATACAGAATTTCCAATTGTGTGAACATTGCGTATCTGTATGCATCAGTTTGTGAGGTCTACACAATGATTGACCAGGCATACGGCAGACTCGTGCTTTTATCACAGCCTTTGGTTGCCTCCCCCTCCCATTACTTACCAACCGTCCGCTTTTCCTACACAAGCTGGCATATTTTAGCCATGTTTTCATGTCCTCCAGGGGAGACACGACGAGTGATCGGACCTGGATGATTTTCTGCCAGTCCTCCACAACGCGCTGACAGCCCTGTAAACGGTCCCACCACATCTGTTTAATGGCCTCCTGGCGCTCGGGGACCAGTTTAAACTGCATCACCTCCTCCAGCTCCGACAACATTTGGACATTCACCATGGCCTGGAAATAAAAACGTCCAAAACAGTTCAATTAAGAGCTTCCTTTGACCACCTCCAAAGTACATCTATGTATGCAAAACACAGATACAGTGAACACACTTATAATGAATTCACACTTACAGGGAAAAGATTTTTATTTCCCGAAGTTTTAAATCACGTAATGAACTTGTTGGATACAATGAATTACCTTTATAACAAATCAAAACACTTCACTATATGCAAATGAATCGATATTGTTCCTCCCCAACACTTCACTATTTAAGCAAAGTTTGACTGTACCGTCTAGTTTTTAGTTAACACCCTGTACTTACACCATAAGCTCTGTTATAACTCTCTCCAGCCATGGCTGTTAGTTCAGTATCAAGAATGTCTCGAGCTTTGTCAATACACTGTAAAATAATAATGATCAATTAGACTAGCAAATCTAAAAACTGCATTACAATTTACAACAGTTAAATATAACAGACCCCTCTAGGTCTCTATCTCTCAGACTTGAGACTGACCTGCTGAGCTAGCTGGTAGTTTTCTGTATGGAGGGCAAACACAGCTCGATAAAATGCTCCATTGTAGCTGTTCCGGGGGATCAGACACATGTATTCCTCCATACTGTCCCACTGACCTACAATCACATAAATACAGGGTCAAAGCATCCAATATCACACACTCAACATCATTACCGGGTCATCAACACAGTTGTCACAAGCATCCAATATCCAAATCAACCCTCATTCCCACGGGTCATCAATACAATGTCACAGCATCCGATATCACAAAATCAACATCATTACCGGGTCATCAATACAAGTCACAGCATCCGATGTCACAAATCAACATCATCACCAGGTCATCAATACAATGTCACAGCATCCAATATTACAAAATCAACCTCATTACGGGTCATCAATACAACTGATCACAGCATCCGATGTCACAAAATCAACATCATTACGCCGGGTCATCAACACAGTGTCACAGCATCCAATATCACCAAAATCAACATCATTACCCGGTCATCACATACTGTCACAGCATCCAATATCACAAAATCAACATCATTACCGGTCATCAATACAATGTCACAGCATCCGATATCACAAAATCTACATCATACCGGTCTCAATACAGTGTCAAAGCATCTGATATCACAAAATAAACATCATCACCAGGTCATTAATAGTGTCACAGCATCCAATATCACAAAATCAACATCATTACCAGGTTTATATCTTACCCTAAAGGGCTAACGTTATTTCAGATTCTGGACCCGGTTGTATCAATATTTAATG
>CAJDSM010004450.1:0-11112 GCA_903981925.1 Ostrea lurida
AAATATTTTGTGCATATTCAGGATGAGAGCATATAAATGAGTGATGATAAGTGGACCCTGCTTTGTACTAGACCGACACGCTGAGCCGGATTTTTAACATGCTACCTCATGAAAGTCTGCCAATCAGAAACAAACATTAAATGGCCAATAGTGGCCACGATAGTTGTTGAACTTTATATAGGATCTCCAAAAGATGTTTCCTGTCAAATATTATTTCATTTGGCCAAGAGTTTTTATGTATCAGCCAATCAGAAACAGGAATCATCAATAGCGGCCATGTTTTTTCGTCTGATTGAGATCATCAATGGCGGCCATGTTTTTTCGTCCGATTGAGATGAAGTAAGGAAACTTGCTTTGATGCTTCCTGTCAAATATTGATCCATTTGGCCAAGTAGTTTCATCAGAGAAGATATATTTATGTATCAGCCAATCAGAATAAAAAGAAAAAATCAGAAGGCATCAGAGATGCTCGAGATGCTATAGAGCCGAGTTGCAGTAGGTAAAACATTTTTGAAGTTTTTCTGTCTGGGCAGGTGAGCCATGAGGCCTTTGACGTTTTATATAAACTTTTGTTCAAAATGTCTTTAACAGAATATTAAACGAGTAAAAAATTATCAATTGCACACTAAAATCATCTGTACAGTTAGCCATTAGCTGCAGGCCTTGATGATACGATTGAACAGAACTAGCAAAAAACTAAACAACTTTTGTTATACATGTCTTAACAAAATGTTTTCGAGTAAAGAGTTATGAATATTGACATTAAATTGTCCGTCAGGTGAGCCATGAGGCCCCGTAGGGCCTTGGACGGATTTTCCGAAAATCAATAGGGTTCTCTCTTGTGTGATATGTAACAATATTCCAAAGTTTTTCCAATGATCGCAGATGTAAACTTTTCAAGTTATCGTACGGAAACCTAATTGTTGATGCCCGCAAGCCATCACCTCGTTGCAACTCGGCTAAAAACATTTCTGGCTGCCATATTTTTTGTCGAATCAGGACGAAATGATGACCCAAACAAACTTGCTCATCCAATAACCAACATGTTGCTTTGTTTTTTATTTCATTTTACTATATACATACCTGGTAACTGTATGTCCTCGAGTTTTTTTCCTGCATACTTAGCGGTTACATTCAACTCTTGCATTAGCATGAGTTTGGCAATATCCACCCTCTCGATCATTCCTGAAGTTTGGCGATAGTGAATCTTATGAATATCAAGAGAGTGCCCTAAGTGGTTAGCAAGCCATGTCTGTTGCTGTTTGCTTAGGTCAAAAATCTGCAAGCAGTAGACAAATTATTATACATATACAGAAAGCTTAATATTTACAAGTCATCTGTATTAAAATGTTTTCATCTTTATAAATACACAAATTAATTTCTCTTCTGTCAAATTCCACAGCCCATATCACACTATAAACCAAATCAAAACAACGTGGCAAATCCACACACAGTTTGCTTATATATCAATAACATATCAACTCAATTGTTCTTACAACTTAAAATTTAATTTTACTGCTGTTAAGCTTATAATATCTAGATTTAAGCTTCTGCATTAGTTTGTTGCTCATATCAACAATACCACTGGGTTATCTCATATGAATTATAATATAATAATTTTGAGAGAAAAACAATTTCCACCAATTAATAATGGCAACAATTTTAAATTTTTCGTTTCATTTTTTAACAATGTCAACAATATACAGCTATCGGTGATAAAGATACAATATACAAACAGCACTGACGAACGAACAACCGAAAGTCCAAATGACTGGTTTAATTCCAATCTGATTAAAGGAGCAATTCTATCTCACATAGTAACGTACGTAGGGACTTATAGCTGTGGAATTCATTTGAATGCCTTATTGAACTCTTATTTTTCAAATCGAAATCTCATAACTACAGGCATCATCAAAATTTAAAGTGAACTGATCACAATTAATTTGCCCTTACCAAAAAAAATACTTATAAACTACATCTACATTGATTGAAAGAAGCCTTTTGAAATCCAGTTCACTGATATGACAAACAACCGTGCCTGTCGACTTGAGCCAAAAGCGGAGGAGCATAGGTCAATATTTATCCTTCGTGAGTGAATAGAGAAACTGACGTGAGGTCGGGCCAAGTACGCGTTCACAACACTTTCCATTCGAGGCACTAGACAGCTGAGGCTAGCTGAGATTTATGATATCAATCCAACTTAGAATCTCAGGAACAACTTTCACCATCGTATCAAATCATCAAAACTATCCATGATTTTCAAAAACTTTACACGACCATATCCCGTCATCAACCTAAATTAAAGAAGCTTATTTAAGATAGAATATATGACAGTTGTTTCTATTAACAAAAAGCTATATCTAGTGTATCAGCCATTCACAAAAATTATTTTTGTTAAACCCACTCTGATTCACACACAAATACTCTGAGGTTGAATTTAAGAGCGCTGGTTCCTTATTGAACATATCTTTGTAGTTTTTGCACATAAAGGTCTTCCAACAGTCTGTTGAATTCCAATGGGCACGAATTGTGCTCTTATTAGCTGACTAATTTTAATATTCTTATAGAGCAGAATTCATCACAAGCTTTTACATGTAAAGAAGAAATCTCTGCGGTGCGGTTGACTTGACATTTCGATAATAACTGACACGTTTTATCTATCAATAATAATGATTCCATTCATATGTCGATCAATATATCCCAACGAACTAGAAAATAAAGGACACCACAGAGTCTTCCATGTCTGCTTCGTACTTTATATATATGAACATTGACATTAACGGCAACTAAACTAACTACTCAACTTTATGACAAACGGGACGATTTCAGCTTTCTCATCGTCAACTTCCCATATTTATATAGCAATATTCCATCATCATCTGCATATGGTGTGTATGTCTCAACTTATTCGATACGGAAGAGGCTTTTCTGCGTATGATCAGTTTTTTGAATCGAGGCAGACTACTTACAGACAAGTTGTTGTTGCCAGGGGTATCAACAGTCACGTTAAAGGCAGCATTTCGTAAATTCTATGTCGTTATAACATTTAGTTAACCAAATGATGACCTACCATTGAGTTAAATGCTTTCCGATGTTTTCATAGCCATTCGTTAATGACCGTTTATCCCACACACGACTTTGATACTATAAGATTGTTCTGTTTACGCGATCAAGACTATGGGCTCACTGTGGGTATGACCGGTCAACAGGGAATGCTTACTGCTCCGAGGCACCTGATCCCACCTCTGGTGTGTCCAGGGGTCCGTGTTTACCCAACTCTTCTTTTTGTATTCTATTTAGGACTTACGAGATTGATCACTGTTCGTTATCTTTGCCTTTACATGTACAATACAGATTGACAGTTAGAGAATATACAAGAAAATATTGAAATACATGTATAAAGAACAAATAGAAAATCATGTTACAAATGGAATAGATTGAACATACCATATTATTCAGGAAGGGTGGATTTAGGTTTGCTTACACCAAGATTATGAGGGCAGGGGTTTACAGATTAATTACTGTTGCAACTCTTGAGTAGATATGTTTGAGCAAGGTAATTCAAGCGAGCTATGTGGACCACGAGCTAATACTCTTATACAAGACAGTTTGATGTGTTGTAGACTACGTCTTTTTTAAAATCATGACCTCAAGAGGACACTGTACAGATGTATACTTTTATGGAGAAACGTGTTTTAAAAAAAGTCCTGTAGTGTTTTGCTACCAATTTTATTCCAACTTGGGACTCAAGTAAAATAGAATTTGATTTTATTGGTAAGAGGTGAGTGTTTTCCCCCTAAGATGTTAAACTGCATTAGAAAGAAGGGACAACTATTCAGTTCGTACACTACACCATGGCCAGAAGCTATGCTTATGATAATTTCTACCCGCAAAACTGGCGTAATTCGTGACAGCAAAAAGATTGATTTGTAACCGGAAGTGAAAGAGAAGGCTTGTCGGAGTACATCCACGAAATATTTTATCTTGTTCAGCTTACAAGAAAGGTACTTACAAACTATGTTGTTTTGTTAACTACTTGGTGTGTTCTTTATACTTTCTATCAAATTATCAGATTGTCATGAAATGGCCAAACAATAATTTTATTTATAAAGATAAAATTTTCATGCATTCAAAATATATAATTAAATAAATGCTATGTATCAAACTCCCAAAATCAATATTCTGCAAGTGTATGTAAAAGTTGATATAAAACCAAATTCAAAAGTACTGCAGTACTTATCTGCAACATACCAAAAACCCTAAAGTGAGGATAGAGTCCAAATAAGTCCAAATTTTGATTGCTTCAAACCTGGTTTACAAAAATAGAAACAAATACAAATATATACATACTAAAATTTTTATATGTTTATGAAAATTATATCCAAAGCTAGTAGGATTCGAAATTTAGACACAGATCTATTTTTAGTTTTGAGGACAGGAAATTTTGGTGTTATCATACTCATAAGTATGCTCTTTTATTTAACAAAAAAAAAAGAGAAGAAGAAATTTAAGGAACCCCTCTCGTATTTGATTCTGCGACGTGTTCTAGAACTTGTACTTGCAGTTGAAAAATCCCCGGTCTACTTGCATTTTGATGTTGCTAAACCCCGGTAAATGTTTAAAGCATCAAGTAGTGAATTGATCACTCTATGAATTGAACAACACAGGTAATCAAAAAATTGAAATACAAAACTAAAACAGAAGGAGGAATAATTTAGCGAATACATTATCGATTTTTAGTATATATGTACAGTACTATATATATATTCTAATGAGCCTTATGATTACGAAATGTCCAGGGTATATATAATCACTTCCTTTATGTATACATGTATATGTTATCTAACCATATTCCAGCATGTTCAAGCATACGTCCACTCAACGAAAGTAATTTATCATTGTAAAATAGCAGCGTGTATCTGTGAACTCTGATGATACAATCATAGTGCATAATTCAATATAATTGGATACTAAGATTAGTCAGTTCGTGTACAGAAAGTTGACGATTACACCCAAGATGTTTGGATTCCGAACTAACCAACCAGCGTGCGTTCTCTTGTTTTCACCCCAGGGCCAGAAAGGCTCGGGTCCAGGTGGAAACCCAAGCAGTATTCGACACGTATTTACGCATAGTCTCATTTGGTTTTGTCATTAATTCTTTGTCACGTGACTCTTTATAGGGTATATGTATTGCGCCAATGTGATTCAGTAAGACCTGATCATTTAGTCGAACGAGAAGTACGTTATTTCTGTGGATTGTGATTTGATACTACAATATAGTTTCCCTGGACAACTTTAATTTTCGTTTCATCATTGTCATTTCAGAATGCTTAGATTAGTACTTCTAGGGGCCTTAGCCTCCATGGCTTTTGGCATGAATCTGGGAGGACTGAACCTGGGAGCCAGTAAGTTGTGGACTTTGTAACCCTGCTAAGCTGTACAAGAAAACACTTCAGTACAACATCGTTTTCTTTATTCTACTAATATATATACATGTATATTGTTATTGATTACAGTTATTCAAATAATGTGAATTTTCACTCTTTCTTTACACCAAAGAATTCAGAAAATTTTTGTCAAATTTTTTGTAATTTCAAATAATTTAAATTCTTTCTTACTAAGGAATTCAGAAAATGTTTGTCGAATTTCGAGCAGTGCATTGAATATGAAAAAGAATTTGAAAAAAAAAAAAACCACCATATTTTTTTAGTGTCCAGTCTCATGGGCAACCTTGGAAGTGTACAACAGCTTATGAAGAACATGCCACCAGGAGCTATCGAGGACGCTATGAAAAATCTTACCCCCGAAAAAATTAACGAAGCCCTTGAGAGCCCCCAAATACAGAAAATGATGCAAGGCATGGGTAAGCTACCTCACGTGTAATTTAGACTCTTTTTATTTATTTTTTTAATTTATGGTATTTTATGCACATCATCATTATGCAATTGACCTGTCACGGTAGCCTCCAGGTTATGGCGCTTGTTTCACAACCAGGAACACATGTAGTAACCAAGCACCCAGTATTAGTAATGAAAGTCACGGGTCTTCCAAGTATGGCCTTAAAAGTGGAGGTCTAGTGTCACGATTGACGTTGGCACGAAAGAGGTCCATCATTACGATTCTCCATGAATGAAAATTTCTTATATGGGATGTAAAATTTTTTTTTTAAAACCTTCTGGGATATGTTCAGAAATTTCAACCTTAACTAAACATTCAAACTATTATTGAACGATCGATCAATTATAAAGTTAAAATATACATGTACTTCAAATTGTACGTTATACGAAATACCTGCCAATCAATTTTCAGGAATCTCAAAGGAACAGGCTGAACAGGCTGTCAAGATGATGCCCAAGGACCCTAAAGTGCTCGCCGGCATGATGACTGACAAAATGAGTGGCACCAAGTCTGCTCTTGAAGGGATGGGCATTCCAGGTCGGCAAAATCTTTACTTAGGATTGCAAATTTTGAGTATCTCTCTCTCTACCCCTCATGGCTCGTTACATGGTTTTGTTTAAATACATGTATGTTTAAAACAAAAGGAGAAGCGACAAATGCTGAGAACTGTTTTAACTTGAAATTTGCAAAATCTGCTTTAAATGAAACTTACTAGTGGATAAAATTTTAGTGTACGCTCTATTTAAAAAGATTGATCAAAAGTTATTTACTCTTTTGAATATTAATTTGCCTACTCCAGCAAGAATATAATTTTTTTATGTAAAAAATAATGAGCTGGAGAATGAAAAAGAAATTCATTTCTAGGCCTAAATTTCAGTTGATGAACTGCCCCAGATTATCGGTGAGATGAAAACTAAATTCAAAGATGATTTCGGAATTGATATTGACAACGGTAAGTGCTCTCATAATATTTAAAAGTCAAGATAATGGTGTCTTGTAAACGTTTAAAGGATATCTTATATCCTTTATATTTTACAGATGATGAAGGGTCTGTCGTAGGCAAACTAAAACAAGTAGCCATTGACCGTCTGAAGGAGGAAGGAGTCGATATTGACCCCGAAGATCCCGAGAAAACCAAAAAATCAATCATCCAGAGAGCTAAAGCTTACTTTGGAGTCTCTCGTGAGTTAATAACATCGAGGTTTCAGTCACTGCCTAGTTCAGGAAACTAACTAGAACTCTTGAAAGAATAAATAATTCCAGCTACATGTAGATTAATAATCTCAACTTGATTTCTTGACTTAATACCAGTTGCATGTACATTGTATGTGAATTTACACTGCAGCCGACATGGATGACGAGGAATTTAGACAGATGGTCCTGAAGGACGTTTTGATTAACCTTCAAGAGCAAGGATTTGACATCAACCCTGGTAATGGTCTACCCGTAGTTTGTGATTTTTAAAGAGAGTTCATAGAATAATTGAAATGTAAGGCCAAACTATTTTACACGTTAAAATATATTGAAATACTTTGAAAATATCTGCCGAACAGCGACGCACAGTAATTGTCGTCTGTTTAACTTATGGAAGTGACGTGTTTAAGTACTTGTTACTGCTTTCTTTAACAGAGGAGCCAAAAGAGTCCATTTTGAAACTGAAATCCATGGCTTTTGAGATGGCCAAGAACTACGGCTTTGAGATTAATGAGGAGATGGAATGGCCCGAAATCAAGGAAAAGATCATGGGAGTCATGAGAGAGAAGGGCGTTCCTGTTGGTAAATACACGCATCTCATTTGTAAAGATTAGCGATTTTCAAAAAATCTTTCAGCTACGGTAGCTAGACGTTATCTGTCCTAAAATTATATGCCTGGTGGACTCTGTACACGAATTCAGTTCTGATTTTGTAAAATCACGCATTAAAAATCAGAGACGAAAGTCACCATTAGTATATATCCTATTGTCATTTCAGACGACCAAGAGAAACTTATCCCTTACCTGATGGAAAAATTCCAGGAGTATCAGCCACTCATCATGGAATTCATGCAAAACATGCGTAAGCACTAGAATGCACCCCTCTACTCAAGTGATTGTTTAGTGAACATTTAGAAGAATCTTACTTTCAAAATGGCGGCCTACATTTAGAACAGCTTTATCAGCATCATGTTGAATATCTGAAGTTTACTTTTATAGATCTAAACTCAGTACTTTAAGATAAGAAATCGCACGTATATTATGCAAAACGTAATATGTTCCTTCTTCAGAGCCCCAGGTTGTACCACAAATGGTGCCGCAGATGATCCCACAGATGCGACCTATGCCAATCATGCGCCCAATGCCAATCCAACGCCCACCATTCGGTATGGCTTTAGTCCCTCGAAAATATTCCAAACGAAAGCCTGTCAATGACTTCCACTTTATACACTTCAAATTTATAACGAAAATGATTTAAAATTACAGCCATGCCCNCAAAATATTCCAAACGAAAGTATGTCAATGACTTCCACTTCATACACTTCAAATTTATTACGAAAATGATTTAAAATTACAGCCATGCCCTTGACCCTTAACCTCGAAGTCAACATTGACCGTGAAAATGATGATGAGTCAAGCTTTGGTGGAAGATATCGTGAGTCAAATATTGCTGCAATATATTTACTGTCACCAGTAAGCTAAGTATGAATAATTGTTAAGTGAAAGATGAAAATACATTCATTTAGCAGTGCAAGGGATTGAGAAGTGAGGGACAATCTTTCCCTTTTCCTTCTTTCCCTCCCAACTTTTTTCTCTTCTTCCATAATTCCTGTTCCCATCCAGGTCTCCTCCTTCCATCTCCTCTGTCCAAACCCTCTCTGCAAATTCCTTTTACCCTATTCACTCCAACAAGGATACGAAATGTGTGAAATATGATAACTGTACGTCTTTTTATAACAACTGGGGAGTACGACAAAAATGAAAATAGAAGTGATAATATGAAAAATGAATTCTGTTTTTGAAAAGTACATGCGGGTATGAATTGCAACGCGTCACGATAGCAAACTTTTCATGAAGCGCTAAAATGTCGCAGTTCATGCCCTCATGTATTTCAAAATCCTATAACAACTGTCCCATTCCTCAATTCCCGAGTAACAATCTATAACGAACTGTCCATTCTCATCTCTCGAGTAAAATCGGCTATACAACTGCGCCATTCCTCAAGTCTCCGAGTAAAATTCCTATACAAATGTCCATTCCTCAATCTCCCGAGTAGAAATCCTATAACAACTGTCCACATTCCATCAATCCTCCGAGTAAAATCCTAAATAACTGTCCATCTTTCAATCTCCCCGAGTAAAACCTATAAGAGCAACTGTCCCTTCCTCAATCTCCCGATAAAGATCATATAACACTGTGGTGCCCTTCCTCAAATCCCGAGTAAATCCTGATATAACAACTGTCCCATTCTTCAATCTCCCGAGAAAATCCCTATAACAACTGTCCCATTCTGCATTCTCCGATAAAATCCATATAAACAACTGTCCCAATTCCTCTAATTCTCCGAGCTAAAAATTCCTATACACAACTGTCCCCATTCCTTCAATCTCCCGAGTAAAATCACTATAAGCAACTGTCCCATTTCTTCAATTCCGCAGTTAAATACGTTCTATAACATACTGTCCCATTCTTCAGAGTCTCCCTACGGTAAAATACCTATAACACTATGTCCTATTCCTTCAATCTCCCGAGAAAAATCACTAACATACATGTCCATTCCTCAATTCTCCGAGAAGTCAATTAACAACTGTCCAATTCCTCAATCTCCCGAGGAATCATAACTAAGTTCCATCTAAATCCGAGTAAAACATAACGTCCGTCCTCATCTCCGATGTAATCATACATCCATCCGATACCGAGCAAAATCTATAACACAGGCTGTTCCCCATTCCTGCAATCTCCGAGTAAAATCCTAAACAACTGGTCCCATTCCTCAATCTCCCGAGTAAAATCCTATAACAGCTTGTCCAGTTCTCAATCATCGAGTAATCCTATAATCAGCTGGTCGGATTGCTCCAATCTCCCGAGTAAAATCGCTAAACACACTGTTCATTCTTCCATACTTCCCGAGTAAAACTTGCCATAAATGCTTTTGTGTAAAATAAACGTCTTTTAGAGGCTTGGCTCTTTACAGATATTCGACCATTTCCAAATGACGTGTTGAATGTTATACTTTGATATTTTTAGAGTATAACGAGCAAGAGGAATGATGAAATTGTCAGGACCTTATTCACTAGTAAGTAATGCTTTAGTTTGATTTTGTGTTATTTAACACCGATTGGTGAAATATCAGCCGTATTTCAGCAACTCGTTTGTAAGCAATGTCTTCGCTATATATAGAGCTGTTTGGGAGCCTTGGATGAGATTGAAAAATATCTGTTTTAATTATTCACTGAATTTGTGCGGGCTATAAGCTAGATGTTCTTTGACAGCCGTCATATGGCCAAAAGACTGATCGCTGAGAACCAGATGCTTCATCACCGCCTGATGGCCATTGAGAGACCAGTGATGTCAAGGTCACCCATGATATCAGCCATCATGGCTAGATCAGAGGAATAAGAAAGAGAAGGAAATAGAGCGAGGGAGAAATCTAATGAAGACCTGCAACTCGAACCAGAACAACAATGAAGACGTGTTGATAAAAACTAATGTTATGATTATTCTTTTCACATCGTCAATAAAAGTTTGTGAACCACATTTGCGTATTAATTTAGTCATGCCTCTTCAGGGGATATTTTGCAAAAAACATAATTTGATCCGCGCAATGGGTTCGTCACTTGTTATCAAAATATTGACACTACCTTCAAATCGACATATTTCCGTCAATTTCTTTAAAGTTTGAAATTATAGAAAAATTCGCATTTAAAAACGATTTAAATGAAGATATTATACTATTGGTTGAAATTGTTGTTTAAGAACATACAGAATTTATCTACATTTGATAAACATACACGTATCTATGAGATCTAAGCAACTGTTGCTTCAGTCCCGGAAGCGAACATCTCGAGAAAACTGGAGATATATGGGGGGACAATCAATTATCTGTTCAATGAACATTGATAATTCAGATAATAAAATGTCGCTTTAGGTTGTATGATTTTTTTTCTGCAATGTGTGCAACCTTCATTTCCCGTTTAACAAACCAAAGCAAGGCATTTCATCATTTCAAATTCATATCTTT
>CAJDSM010004452.1:310-14785 GCA_903981925.1 Ostrea lurida
GGTATACTTCTAAGCTGCTACCAGCCTACCACAGATTCCGAATCCATATCCTCTCTTACTGTCCCTCGAAAAGGTGGGTGCCTTTAAACGCACACGCCTGTACTCCTCCCGCGCCCTGGTTTCAACGTATCTTGGGTGTCCCTGGTTGTATGAACCATCTGCCTTTGCGCCTCCAGGACAATACACAGTTTCCTAAGGAGCACGCCTAGTTTGATTCTTGCAAGCGAGAAGGATTTCCTGACTAAATGGGTTTCCTGTAGATAATCAGACGATGCACAATAGAATACCTAAATTCACTTATGCTTTCTGCACTTAATACAGAATCTGGGGGAAAGTATGATCTGAGCAAAGTGTTTGATGTGGGATATTTACAAGTCCCCTCCGAGCAGATACAATGCGCTCGTATTCTACCAACAACTCGCCACGAAAATGTTCCTGGAGTCCAGGTCTGGAGAAGGTCCCTTAACGCTACCCCACTTGGCGTTCTTGTTTGCTTTGAGGACAACCTTCGGCGAGAATGTTGGAAATACAGCATCTGATTTAAACAGAGCTGTTCTTGGACTATTTTGGTCTCTCCTCCAGAGCATAAAAGACCTGAACACGGTCCTCGCTCAATAATACAACTGTATCAATGCTTGGGGCATAAACATAAGGTAGAGTCGGTGCCCGAGTTCCAAAGTGAGCATGTTCTCTGTCCACTTCTTTCGGGTCTCACTACTTGACTGGGTGGCCACTGTCACAAGTTAAGCTGGTGACCTATCTTGGTTTGATAGGATTCAACCTCTCGTCGAATTATCCCACATTTTCTCCAGACTGAAGGTTAGGTGAGATCTCCTTTAATTGGTGAAGAGGCAAAGGGGCATTAAATCCTCGAAAAAAAAATGAATCAGAATTTCCTGTGTAATTATGCGCTTACATCAGTAGTTCTTCATCACTACAAGTTTCACGATAATCTGTTTACGGTTTCAGAGGAGTTTGCACTTGACAAACTGTATTCAATAGTATATTTTAATTGTGGCCAAATTCTCCAGTTCAAAAGCGGGCATGATTCCCCGAAAAAAATTGAATCGGAATTTCCTTGTGTTATATTCGCATCTATCCAGTATGTTCTTCAATCACTCCAAAGTTTCACACCGATAATCTGTTCAGCTGTTTCAGGAAACTGTTTCAATAGTAATATTTAAATGTGGCCAAATTTTCTAAAGTTCAAAGGGGCATAATTCCCCGAAAAGAATTGAATCGGAATTTCCTGTGATATGCGCAGTCTACCCAGTATGTTCTTTCATCAACTACAAGTTTCACATGAATCTTGTTCAGCGGTTTCAAGAGGAGGTTGTCGCTGACACTGTTTCAATTAGTAATATTTAAATGTGGCCAATTTCTAAGTTCTCAAAAGGGGCATATTCCCCGAAAAAAAATTGAATGATGAATTTCCTGCATATATGCACATCTATATGGTATGTTCCTTCATAACTACAAAGTTTCACGAATTCTGTTGAGCGGTTTCAGAGGAGTTGCGCTTGACACATGAAAAACAGGACTAACGGACTGAACTGGACTGCAACGGGTCAAAATATATATACCCTCCGCACTCGTTGCGGGGTATAAATAACGTTTACAAGGTGCCAAATACTCAGGAGCTGACCTGTGTTTCCTAAGAAAAAATATGTGACACTTTGTGTATGTTAAAAAAAAATTCTAAGTTAGCGGCAAACAAGTAAGTTGACATGTGGCAGATTGGAAACTGCGTTACCCGATACATATTCCCAGCAGGGCCCTGCTTACACTTCGACCTCCACACGGAAACATTATGTTTTCAATACGCTTCCAAACTAAGGTAGTGATTTCTCCTTCGCCAAGAGTCGGCAATCGCGGGTCTTCGGATATGGGCTTAAAAACGAAGGTCGCCGTTGTCGCAGCAGGTGTGGGCAACGCTAAAGTATAATCATCATAAGGTACCAATTTTGCATCGCACCAGATGCGCATTCGACAATTATGTTATCTTCAGTGACCTCATGAGAGCCGTTGTGCCTATAGCTACAGTTTAGGGTCTTAATTTGCAGGCCCTTTCACCGGCGAATGATGGCGTCTCAATATGCAGTGAAATAAGTCTCAACGGGGACGAGAAACAACAAATAATTAATAACAATATGTTATAATTAAATATGTTCTCTTGGATTTCCGCGACAAAAGTAATTAAAGTGTAAGATTTATGCCTATCGGGGCCAGTTGTCCCTGAAGTGCCACCGTTGGGTTTTGTTTGCTAATTTCGCTCTCATTTCTTTCATGTCCTTTAAGTTCCAAGAACTATGATGAAAGCAGGAAAAATTGACGAGCACTTTTTTCCAGGTGTCGAGTTGACAATGTACCGCAAACAAATATTCCGTCCCTCGCCCCCATGCCATTAGTGGTCATATTCAATATTATTGGAGAAAGACATCTCCATTTGTTCTAGATATCTATGAATGGTAATTGAGGTTTATCCTAAAAATTATGTACAAGACAGGCTACGTTTTATGTAGGACATGCACTTTAATATCTTTTTATTGTTCAATACAATGAGCACTTTAAAAACATTGGGATTAGACACACTCCAGATCTACGTATTTCAGTAAAACATGCAATTTTACAGCGGGAAGTTAGAGTCAATCTTAATTGTAGGGAAGATAATTGTTTTTGGCGATCGTTTCACCCCACTCACGTTTTTGGAACAATAGAGTGTTTTCATTAATCCTTCCGTGTAATTGCAGTCAGTGCATTGAACTCCACCCTAGGAAAAGAACAGAACCGTTTAAATGTCTTGTCATGTCGGCAGATGAATAGACGTAAAAGAAACTAATTATAAAAGAGGAGAACATCTTTATTGTATCTTACAACGAATTTTTAATAGCCATGCAAATTAAGTCTTCATTTAATTTAATTGTCCGGTACAGATTCTAAGTAACACTAAAAGCCCTGTGGGCAACAACGCCGACCTGACGATCTTTATGATGATATGAGCATAGTTTACAGTATATGAACTTTTTAGGGTTGCACACCGGTCCGACTAAATGCTGACCAACACAAATGGTAGACAGATTCGGAATTCATTCCTGTAACATCTTGGGAAGTATACGGAATTTGTGGGATGATCCCTTGGTAGTAAATGTTAATGATTGAATTGTGCAAGAATATTTTTAGAATGTACAGAGTAGAATTTTGATGTTTTTTTTTCATCGGCGAACTGGGTACCTCAATATTTAGAGTCCTATACCTTTACTCTTTTGTGAATTCGAAACCCATGGAATATATTGCCTGTGGTTGAAACCCCCACAAAACCAGTCACTAAACAAGTAATGTTGACTACAAATAATAAGGAAATCGCAACTAGTAGCCTTAAGTATCAAGCCATTGGTAAAAGGGTGTCTCACTTCCTCCAGCTGGTATAGTTTCAATTGAACAATAATATCTCCATACAATTTAAACATTCACAAATCCTCTTCTCCGTCAAAATATCACTGATCGTAAGGTGATGATATTTATCGTAAAGAGAAGAGAAGAGAAGCAGAGAGAGAGAGTAAAAAACCCCAAAGATATTCAAATTTAATGTGTCTTCACACAAAAAGCTTCGATTTTATCTTCGTACATATCTTCTTGATGCAATTGCTGATCAGTTTTGTATTTTTTTTGGTACGGAAATAAGAATCAATGCTAATCTACTGTCAGCAGCATGGGATTGAAATTTTGTTCTACTCTAATGGCATACCGCATTTGGCTGTTTTTAATTCTCTAAGTTACATTAAAATTATATGGGTTGAACTTGTTACTAAGATACTGCTGAAACAATGAACTAATTGAAGAAAAAACCATCTCAATTGGAGAGCAATTAATCGATTGCGTGGGAGGTTTTAATTCATATCGAAACAGATGAAAAGAAGCGTCCGCATCGTAATGATCAAAAGCGGCGATTCCGTTAGAATTGTGTAAACTCCATTCACGTGCTAATTAATATAGACTTTATTGTTTTATTCATTAATTGTAAGTAACCGAACTGATTTGTCACGTATCCTTTATGTGGGAAGACACAACCCGGTTTTATAACTGCATTAATTAAACGGTCCATGGTCACTATCTTGTGGCACCCAAGCACCAATGGCTGCCTGACCAGTGGCGTACCTAAGCGAAACGAAGTGATGTAGTGCCTCTGACGGACACACTACTGGGGATAGCAGGGCGGATCAGAAATTCGCAGTTGGGGGGGGTGCAACATCCAATGTGAGGCAGGGGGTCTGCAGGGCCGCCTTGGGAGGCCCCAGTGGGTCCAAGGGCGAGCCCTGGTGGGGGGTTCCCTGACCCATCAAATGGGGAATCATGTATAAAAAGAAATCCGAGTAGTGTTTATAATTTAATCGAATTATAAATTGGGCCATCATCTCAAATACAATACAGCAGATTATAACGATTTTTTTTTAAAGGGGGGGGGGGGCGTACGCCCATTACGCCCTTACCTGGACCCGCCCCTGTCAGCTTTCTAGTGACTTTAGTTGGAAGTCATTTCACAAAAACTGACCTTTCAAATATCTTAACAAATTTTAATAATGTCCATTTCCTCATGAATGCGCTACAATCGTGACCGATGCGCGTATGAATCTTTCTAAATATAGCACGTCTATTTAAAAAAAATATGTAAGTTTTGAAAATGTATAATTATATGGACTACAATATAAATTGGCGAAGTAAACAATGTGTTAAACGTAATCATAGTCCCATAAAACATATATACAAAATCGAGTGTAGGGCAACACGGGCCTCCGACAAAAGCGAAGGCGGGATCAGGTGCCATAGAGGAGTAAGCAATGCTTCGTGCCAGCATACTCTTCAATGAAGCACAAACGCTCTTCGTGAAGTTTGCCGGAGTGACGTGTCGCAGTTTCTAACTTGGTGTATTTTCAAATCTTTATAATCGAGTAACACTGACCATGTCCGGATCTCTGCTTTCTCAAACAGGTGCAATCGTCTATCGACAAGGCAAGGTTGTTACTCATGCACGAAATTGTCTGTGACCTTGATGTCATGACTTTACGTCAAGACTATGGCACACTTTTAGTTCATGCACAATAACGAATTAAAGTTCATTCAAAGAAAGCTAATATATAGTATGTCACAGTCGGGCAACTGTCAAGACCAGAGGTCTCCATCTCCCACGATTGATCACACTTTGTTTCGTGGTGGAGAGAAGAACGATTTGTAATCAAGCGTCACGCTCTGACGATGCATCTCTATTCAGGAGGATTATTCTAACATTCAGTGTTTAATCAAGTGCAACAACTCGACCATTTTTTAAAAAATCAAAATACATGCAATGTTGTAAACAATAAGAAAAATCTTTATTTTAATTGTCTGGCAAACAGTTTTGCAAGAATGGAGTTTAACTTAAAACTGGCTATACTAAAAGAAAATCAACTATATAAAGCGAATATATACTTAGTAAAAAAAAAAGGTTCAGAAACATTTTTTTACCCCTTGAAAATATTTCACACTTGTAAAAATTGCTGTACATATCTAAATGTGTCTCTGGAATCTTTGATTCGGGGGCATATAATTTTTGACCTGTCTGTCTGCAGGAAAGAACATTGTTTTTGCATATTTCTTCATTCTATCACTGCTGAATTGAACATACAATGTATAGTATAGGGAAAATGGCGAATATGTTTATGACTCAACAAATGAATGCTAATGATGATTTAATTCAAATTCGTTAATTGGTGAAATAGAATTATAGTGTAAGCATACAAGTTCAGTTGCTACACTAAAGTACTTCTAAAGATAAGTTCTACAGATGAAAATGTTTTTTTTTACCTCAGTTTTCCTTTGATCTATCAAATGATCAGGAAGTTTGATGCTGTGTGATTGGTCGTCGAGATTTTGTTTTTGGTGTGGCGCATTGCATGTTGCATTATTACGTGACTCGGGTGAAACATTTCCCCATCAGACCCAAGGTTCTGCTGAAATTTGAAATGGTGTTTTCGTTTTCAGTTTTGAACCCCTGTAGACCATCTTGGAGTACCGACCAAAGTGTAAGGACAAACCGGGGGCCTCGTGAGCCGGCACTCCTGCAGTCTGAGACAATTACTAATCTGGGGCCGAAAGAGACCACCTGATCTGCTTACTTCATGTTTTAGCAAGATAACCTCCGGTGAAGTATACTATTCACCCCCCCCCCCCCCAGCATGACTACAGTGTAGCCCGTTAACTTTTATTTTATGCACGCTTTGGTTTTTACCACTATATACACTCGAGGGTCAAAAGTTTCCTCGCAAAATGGCCGACGTTTTGTTCTTTATGTGGTGATGAATATTTAATCTCCGATCTTCTTTTAATTTTAGCACTCCGGTAAGAATACTTTTTGGTACTTTGAGGCCTACTTCGATTGGGAAACCCGAGTTAACTCAAGGATGAATAAAACGGAGCAAGTAACTCTGAAAAGTCACGAAAATGACATTTTAACTTTACCCGAGGAATCCTAGGTCCGACCCACATTTAATCGGGTAATGGCGGTATTTTACGTCACAAAGATGGCGGGGAACGGTTGATTGATTGATTATTTATTGTTTTACGTCCCACCGAGAATATTTCACTCATATGGAGACGTCACCAATGCCGGTGAAGGGCTGCAAAATGTAGGCCTATGCTCGGCACTCGGGGCCTTTGAGCAGGGAGGGATCTTTATCGTGCCACACCTACTGTGACACGGGACCTCGGTTTTTCCGGTCTCATCCGAATGACCGCCCCATTCAGTCGCCTCTTACGACACGCAAGGGGATGCTGAGGACATATTCTAACCCGGATCCCCACGGGTTGCGGGGAAAGGTGAAAATCGGTGAGTGTGAACTTGTGTCTATCAATTTTTTAAGTTTTTAAGATTGATTGATTATTTATTGTTTTACGTCCCACCGAGAATATTTCACTCATATGGAGACGTCACCAATGCCGGTGAAGGGCTGCAAAATTTAGGCCTATGCTCGGCGCTCAGGGCCTTTGAGCAGGGAGGGATCTTTATCGTGCCACACCTACTGTGACACGGGACCTCGGTTTTTCCGGTCTCATCCGAATGACCGCCCCATTCAGTCGCCTATCTGGTAATAGAAAGAGAGGTTTTATGGAGGCAGAAATTAAAATGGAATGCCTAATGCATTTTTTTCTCACTTTCACATCACATAGAACGGTGGAGGTAAATGTACCCGGCGTCGCCATTTCATCTCTCGAGTAAGTTAACTCGTTCGATTCAAAATTCGTGTACACATTCCCATGACGTCCATTAAAATGAACCCGAGTTTACACGAGTTTCCCATTCGAAGTAGGCCTCAAAGTAAGAGGTTTCCGGAAGTTATACAGAAAACAGAGTTATCGCTCTTTATTCACGTATCGTCTGCTGTTTTCATTATGGCTCGAAGAGGCAAAGAACGAAAAATTATACCGGTCGGAAAATATTTATGTTAGGAATTAATCGTGGTACACTTCAGAAATTTTTTGACCGATTTCGGCTCAGGAAAGCAGCGAGGTGGACGACCCCAAAAGAGTAGTGGCAGAATAACTTACCTTTTAAATAAGAAATTAGTTAATCGAATGTGAAAAGAAGAGTAGTGAAGAAAAAAATATGTATAAGTTATGCCAATAGCTTCAAAAGGATGGCATGGTGTCGTGCTAAACTGCATTATAGAGTAAATAATTATTGGGGAAAATGATATTTTAATGTGTTACTGATGAATGGACTTCAAAGGAGAATGGTTTAAGACATGTTTAACTAGCTTGTATAAACACGGTATACCCTCAGTTGATTAAATGGGATTGTTTTAGATATATGGGAATCAAATAATGCCTAATAATGAATAGTCAGTAAATGTATAATATATAGATAGAAAATGAATCACTGATACTGCGTTATGTAACAGTCACTTGCAGATTCCGAGTCTTAGTATGTCGTTGAAAGAAAATAAACTACGCACCTGTTACACTGATTGATTATATGTGGGTCGTTAAACGTCACAGGGAAAAGATAAAGTGACACCAGTTTTGATGGAGCACCGAGCCAATCACTGTTAATCATCACAACGTACGTCGACCTAATTAATGACACGGGGATTCGAATCTTTGAATCTAATCTCAAAGGCCTGCAACTTGTATTTTCAAATGCCGAACGATCGCGATCGGCAATTTTTTTTTTCAGGAAAAAACACTGCTTTAGATGGAGAATGATATAACGCTCTGCTTAAAAAGCTGAAACTTTTTTTTCCACTGGGTCCTCCTACAAATCTAAGAGTGCCTTGGTAGATGTGTGAAAATTATAAGATAAATATTTGAAAATATATCAAAATAAATGTGTGCCATCTATCCTAAGATATTTGTTTTTAGCAAACCAGAAGTGATGACAGATTAGGTTATATGAGAAATGTGTATTATTTTCAGCTGATAAAGTTTGTTACAACATGGTCATTGCTTACAAGGCTCATATTTTTACATGTACAACTGCTTATTAAACTAACCTGGCCCTAATTCCCCATTTGGTAATCCAACGTATTCTTTAAATCCTCTGTCAAAAGACGAAATTCTTCAAAATATCGCCTTTCAGTTTTAAACACATTTAATATCCCAGTTAATGTATCGAATAAATATAAACTACCGTAACAAAACTTCACAAAAACTTGCAGAAACTAGTAAGTGTTCTACCAATCCCCTATTACTTTTCACGAAACATTAGCTAGTCTGAAGGACAAACCTTTGACTTTTGCACCACAACATTTGCGAGAAGTGATGTAAATCAAACTTATGTTTTCCAAAATTCCAAAGAACTTCACGAAAGTTAAAAAACAGTAGTATTAAAACGTATGACACTTCCCAACACTTTAAATATACCACCTTTCTTCACGATCTATTAAAGACTAGGCGTTGATATTATAAACAGTGACTTTTTCAATAAACATGGAACTAGGAATTTATACCTAAACCTTGCGATCAGTCATTCTTAAACACGACTTATATTCTACGCACAAGTACTCTGAAGTTGATATTAAAGATGTGGGATTTCCTTATCAACAATACCTACGTAGTCTAAGGTTCCAACAGTCCGATGGAATTCCCATGAGCACGAATTGTGGAATTCCCATGAGCACGAATTGTGCTCCTATATTAGCTGACCTGTATTTGTTATTCTTTATTCTCAAGTTTCTTACTGAGAACAGAAAAATTCTTGCTGTGGCTTTCAACTCCACATTTACATGCATTGATGTTTTATGAATTGGTAACAATAATCATTTTCATCCATATGTCGATTTGATATATGCCAGTCAAATCGAAATAAAAGAACATAGGATCTCTGCTTCATAATTGGGTATTTTATTGAATATAGATATTAACGACGAACTAGCAACTCAACTTCATGACGAGCGGGGTGACTTTAACTTCTCCAAAATAACTTCCCATATCTATATAGCAGTATTTCATTATCATCAACATGTGATTATGTTTCGCAGAAAAAATATACGAAGTATTGTAATATCATTACGATATAAGCTTGAAACCTCTATTGGAAATCACACAAGATCTCTTCATAAACTCATATCGAGATGAAAAAGATCAGTAAAAACAGAGTAATCCTAATTGCAGAAGTCTCGTTGTAATTCTCATCGCATCCTTCATTCAATAGTCTAGAGATAAATAGAGTTCGTTTTCCACTTCACCTCTGACAGAAGATCAAATGTCAATCTTTCTTCAGGTGTACTGCTTTTTCACTCTAATCTTCTCTGTGTGCGTCTTCGGGGGTACGGGTTAGAATAGGTCCCCAGCATCCCTCTTCCGTGTCGTAAGAGGCGACTTAATGAGAATGAGACCTGAAAAACCGAGGCCCCGTGTCACAGCAGGTGAGGTAGGATAAAGATCCCTCCCTGCTCAAAGGCCCTGAGTACCTAGCATAGGCCTAAATTTTGCAGCCCTTCACCTGCAATGGTGACGTCTCCATGAGTGAAATATTCTCGAGTGGGACGTAAAACAGTAAGTAATCAATCAATCACAATATTAACATTTCAATCAATCGTCGCTTTCACTATCACTGTATCCCCTACTCTCCCTCTTCCATAGCTATCTACGGAAACCTTGTATACCATGTTATACACACCTTTATGCAAAGGCAAAGATACAATTGATTTATTGATTACATGTATTTATCGTTTTACGCCATTTTGGCAATATGTAAAGGCAAAGATAACGAACAGTGATCAATCTCGTAAGTCCTAAATAGAATACAAAAACAAGAGTTGGGCAATCACGGACCCCTGGACACACCAGAGGTGGGATCAGGTGCCTAGGAGGAGTAAGCATCCCCTGTTGACCGGTCACACCCGCCGTGAGCCCATAGTCTTGATCAGGTAAACGGAACAATCCGTAGTCAAAGCAGTGTGTGCAAAACGGCCTAACAATGGCTATGAAACACATCAGACAGCATCTGACTCAATGATAGGTCATATTAGTAAACTAAATGCATTATAACGACTATAGAATTTACGAAATGTTGTCTTTAAACGTGACTGTTGAAATCTGCAACAACAACTTGTCTGTAAGTAGCTTGCCTCGATTCAAAAACTGATCATACGCAGAACAAGCTCTTGCTTATCGAATAAGTTGAGAGACATACACACCATATGCAGGTGATGATGGAATATTGCTACATAGAATATGGGAAGTTTACGGTGGAGAAGTTGAAATCGTCCCGTTTGTCATAAAGTTTGAGTATAAGTTTGCCGTTAATATCAATGTTCAATAAAATATCCAAGTACGAAGCAGACATGGGAGACTGTGTGGTGTCCTTTATTTCTAGTTCGTTGGGATATACTGAATCGACATATGAATGGAAATCATTATTATTGATAGATAAAACATCGTCAATATATCGAAATGTTGAATTAAAGGCCACCACTAGAGATTTCTTTTTTTTCGTGTAGACGCTTTTGAATGAATTCTGCCTCATAAGAATATAAAAATAGGTCAGCTAATAAAGGAGCACAATTAGTGCCCATTGGAATTCCAACAGACTGTTGGAAGACCTGATTGCCAAAAATTACAAAGATATTGTCAATGAGAAACGCCAGCATTGCTGATCACTAGATACGAATGTTTCCTTTTTCCATTTTTGTTAAAGAAGCAACTATCTATAATGTTACAAAGCCTTGTCTTTAAATTGTCGTGCGGGATGGTCATGTAATGTGTGAAAAGTCATATGATTTGATGCTGTTGATATATGAAAGGTTCTGGGAATTCAAATTCACTAGAAGTTCTTTAGAGTTTTTTAGAATCCACATTTGATTTACACCTCTTCTGGCATGTAGTTTCAGAATACTTCTGAAGTTGCTCCTATTTCACGGCGGGCAAAGATACGAGCAGTGATCAATCTCGTAAGTCCCAAATAGAATACAAAAAAAAACAACCAAGAGGTGGACTAACACGGACCCCTGGACACACCCGAGATTGGATCAAATGCCTAGGAGGAGTAAGCCTCCTCTGTTGACCGTTCACATCCGTCGTGATCCCATTGTCTTGATCTCATGGCTCTGCTCTTTATCCGAGGTGATTAACTTTCCAACAACGATTGTATTATCCCATTTGTTGCCAACAACGCATTTAAACATTTACAGATGGTAGCTCCAATTCACACTCTCCGTGGGGAGCCGGGTTAGAATAGGCCCTCAGCACCCTTTGCTTGTCGTAAGAGACGAGTAAATGGGGCGATCCTTCGGATGAGACCCAAAAAATCGAGGTCCCGTGTCACAGCAGGTGTGGCACGATAAAGGTCGCTCCCAGCTCAAAGGTCATAAGCGCCGAGCACATGCCTAAATTTGCAGTCCTTCACCGGCAATGGTAATGTCTCCATATGAGTGAAATGTTCTTAAGAGGGACGTAAAACAATATACAATCAACCAACTAATTCAGACTATGAGGCGGACTAGACCTGTACAAGCGGTGATGAAACTGCTATTGTATGATGACTGATGAGCGATAGGTCCGAATAGTTGTTGAATGGGATTGGGAATAAGTGTATAGATCAGGATCAGCCGCCTCTTTGTCAGGCGCAGAATGGCTCTGGTGGTTGAGGAAATGCTGTTATGACAAAGGTACATGTAGGTGAGGGGGTTCTAGCTGGAATACAGAACAAGATCCTCAGAGATGCATAAGCCATTGAAAAAGCTGTCCAGCTGTTGTGATGGTGAACGGAGGAAAGCAAACAACTCGGGCATTACGGATAAGCATGATAGTGGCATGAAGATAAATATTTACATTCACTGAATCTTTTCGCTTATATTTCCTTTGAAATTGACATTGCATTTATCATCCAATAAATGCATGTTTGTGCAAACCAGTTGGATCCGGTTTTTAGTGTCACATGTTCACATGGACATTACCAAATATGGAGTGATTCTGAGGTCAAAGGTTGCATTGGGTGTTCCATTAAAAGTAACAAAATGATCAACATTATGATATTTTAGTGCTTAAATCTAGTTTATATGTTTAGAAAATGCATAACAATATGAATATAAACAATAAAATGCTTTCTTTGTAGGTTTATTGGATGATAAAGGAAACTATCATTGCAGAAAAAAAAATTCATAACCCGCGTTATGAATTTTTCTGCAATGCTAGTTTCCTTCATCACTCAATAAACCAACAAAGAAAGCATTTTATTGTTTAAATATTGACAAGGAATTTTCTCACACTTAGTAAATACGTAGTATAGGTGAACCTCAATACAAATAAATGTCCAAATCATTGAAGATCCTTGTCATTGAAGGGAATCAAATGTATGAGCACGGAAGAGTTAGCTTCCCTGAAAACTTATTTATTTAGTCCTGTTAAACTTTCTTCGAGGTTGATTCCAGTCTGAAATTGACAAAACTTAAAAGAAATGGATGCTATCTTCATAATTGTTCTCATCTTTTCAGATTTTGTTGGTCAAGTCAGAAAGATCAATAATTTGTGAAAATTCACTACGTAAAACTTTTTTACTATTGTTACTGACTTTGTTTGATTTTATATGAGAAAACGTGTCAATGATTTTCCTTACAACCCACTATCCTTATGGACGTAACACGCCATGGGAGTATGAAATTTGCATATAGCCAATGAAATTAAGGCACTCCATCGAGGACAATTGTTGAGCGGCGCGGCGGCCGGTCAATACATCAGAAATGAAAGGATTTGAGAAAGTCATAATGATAAAATTCTTTAAACATTCTTGGCCTACATATGCGATATTTTTCGCCTTCAATACAAGTATATGGTGCTATTCTAAGGGGTCTGATTTTCTAATTAATTGGTCACAGTTTGTGCCCTCTTGTATATCAAAAAATGAAATTTATTTCTTTTAAAATACACCCCTGAATGTCAGCAGAGTAGTTTCTGCTGTTTTCTGAAGAGGACATACTTCTGCTGCTGCAAAATCTCCATCTGTACACCATGCTTCTCCTCAGCTGTCTATATTAGCCTCTTCTTGGCTTCGTCTTGTCGTCCTGCTTGCCGTTTGAACATTTTCTTTATAATCCGTTCTCCCTGAAGGATTCTAATTTGATTGGACCTTCCCTTGCACGTTGTTGTTGCACCTTTTTGGGGTGACCTTTGGAATATGAGATATTTTTGATTTAGTTGTATATAAATGACATAAATATCTTTTTTATTTCATAATGAAAACATTTTTTCTCCTCCATGAGTAGCAATTATTAGGTGTCTATTGTATAAAAATGGTAAGAAAGTGGTTATCGTGTTTAAATGAATAAAATATGAGGATTTTAATTGATGCGGTGTACTAAGAAAAAAAAATTATTTGGAAATTAAACCACAGAATTAACACAAATTTCAGCCTCGTCCTTGTCTTTTGATATGTATGTAAATGTTACACGGTCATTTGAAATATAATTCATGCAATACTAAGGCACAGATTGTTACTGACGATGGGTGGACGAAATATTATTAAATTCCACGTACGCTCATGTAGAATTCTAAAGAATTAAAAAAAAGTAATATTTACTCAGAAATATAGATGCATGTATCTTCGTATTAATCATGAAGATACAAACCTCAAAAGATTTTACACGAGACGAAAATAATTCTTGATTGGGCATTCAACTCGACATTTAGATGATATTAAAGAGGTTCTAGGGTGAGGCTTAAAGTGATGTCAATTTTTTGGGAAGTGTATTTTTGATTTCTACAGTGATAGAGAATCGGGAATTAAAAAAGAAAAATTTGGGTTTTCATGCTTGTTTTAGAGCTACAGTGTTCTAAACATGACCTTTTTGCACTTAAAATTCGCTCAAGATTTATTCATTTAAACTCCATTCGTCTGCTGGTGTAATCAAAACATAAGGAATACAAATCAATCATTACATGAAATAGATACATAATAATGTCCTTACAATACAGATATAAACAAGAAATGTTTGAGAAACATACATG
>CAJDSM010004455.1:209-15635 GCA_903981925.1 Ostrea lurida
CGCAGATCAGGTGACATGGAGAAGTAAAGCATCCTCTGCTGACCGCGTTTCACACCCGCCGTGAGTGATAAAAATATTATGAGATTTTTCCCCGGCGATGCTATCTGTTAAGACCTATACGGTCATGACGTACTTTGTCAATTGTGGACGTCATATGGTGCGAAGAAAAGTGCACATATATACATTATATCGGCACGTGGATAGTTCACGGAAGCCTTAACTTAGCTACATGTGTGTCATTTCGTTTGTGAAAGGTGGTACCCCACCACACTTTGGGCGCTTTGCGCAGTATCAAAGGGAGGTAATTCCTTACGGTAACTTAGTGAATCCAAGGGTGACCACCAGTTGATAAATTTTGTGGTTTATATTAGTGGATTGGCTAACACTCGCCATAAAATGTGTTGAATGCTTCAATAAATTTAGCTTGTTTTTCTTGTCGCCTCGCATCGGTAGATTATTTGAAATTCGCCAGCGGTCAGCAGAGGATGCTTACTTTTTCCATAGCACTGATCCTACCTTCGCTTCGTGTTGCCGTACAGCTCGATTTTTATTATTTTTTGTTGGATTATGATTACGTTTGACACAATGTTAACTTCGCCTATTTGTATGCAATTGTATTGTTAGTTTACGTCCGTGTTGCTTCGTTATGGGTTCGTTCTAGAAAAGATAATTGAAAATATAAAAATGGCGAAGTTAACATTAAGTGATCAAACGTAAACATAGTCCCAAAAAAACACATAACAAAATCGCATCGTGGTAGGGCAACACGGACCTCTCGACAAAAAGCGAAGGTCAGGATATCAGGTTGCCATGGAGAGTAAGCATCCTCTGCTGACCGGCACACCCGCCGTGAGCCCTGTAGTCGAAACCATAAAGTAAACGGGTTACCCGGGTAGTCGTCAAAACTAGTCCTAGAAAATGACAGTCTAAACAAAGGTATGAAACAAATCAGTCAAACATATGACTAGGTGATAATTGTGTAATCCGCAAACAATGGTCACACAGCGACCGTAGAAACTTGCCGAGAAATGATGACTTTAAACGAGATTTCGTTTTAACCCTGCAGCATCAACCTTTTTGATAGTAGTTGGCCTCGCTTTAAAAATCCATACGCATGGCATGCCCTTGCGTATCAATCAACTGAGAGACATACACACCATAAGCAGGTGATAGTGGTACATTACTACACATAAAGGAAAGTTGACAACTTTGCAAAGTCAAATCACATCACGCGTTTCATATATGTAGTTGTCAGTTGCCATTAAGTCATATTAAAAGTAAGATATATCCAAATAATGAACACATCTGTTCAGTTCTGTGGGGTCTTTTATTTCAAGTTCGTCAGGAAAAACTGAATATTAAAAACCCTTGCGCCATTCACGCAAATCATACAAAACTGTAGGCCTACGTTTGGAAAGTTTGGGCACTACATTTTTACTTCGCGTGTCCTGGGATCATAAAATATCGCCATCAGGCTGCAAAATGTTGAATTCTATTGCTTGGTCAACTTTCCAAAAGCTTATGGTATGATATCATAATATATTTTACGTTTGCTTATGATTTTGTGTTTGATTTTTTTTTAAATTTTCCTTTTGAAATATTATTTCAATTTGACTTTACACTGCCCGTCCAAAGTTGTTTAACATATTCATTCCATGTTCATCTATTAAAATTATTCCACTTTTTAATTACTCCCATGACTTATGAATGCATTTATTGCGCCAAACACTTTAAAAGTCTGAATGCTGATCTCTATGCTTTGGTTTTATTGGCATGCGATGACTTATTCTTGCATGTTATTCTAAGGCATTTGCATTTTCATTTACTTGCACCAACAGGCTTTGAATTATTGTGAAAAATTGTGAAATAAGGAGCAGTGAGCAAACTCAATATATCATGTACAGGGTAATCTTTAGTGATGATGATAATATTATTTGAAATATCAATATTTAGAATTGCATATGAATATTGGCCGGCTCCATTACTAAAGTTGTGAAAGTCATAGGCCGCTAGATGAGGTTCAGATTCTAGAGACGGAACCAACATGATTATATACTAAGAAACGTGTATTATACCTTAAATACTATTCTTCTTTACTTCCCTATTATCTGGACTGATAGCATTGGTCTAATAGAAGGAGGCGGTTTCCATTATTTGCATTTAATCGTTAAGATTCTTTTTCCGAAAGTTTTACAGATAGTCACGCCACTTGATCTTAGAATCAGTGCGGCACTTCCTGTTTCCGGTTTTTGCAATATAAGGTAGACATTTCTAGAGTGTTTACTAGTATTCTAATGTTGTTGGTAAACATTAGATTGCAATTTTGCTAAAGTGATTTTCAATAAGTGTTTATTACAGCATGTTTGATCTTATTATTCTGATGAATATTTGATTTTTTTTAAAGATAAGTATGGTAAATAGAAATTAAATTTCATTGTTTCAACTTCTAGACAAATAAAGTAGGTAAACCCTATTATTTTTGTTAAGCACATTTATAATAATGTAAAAATTGATGATGTGTGACTGTAGACGAGTAAAAGATGTTTTGATTGACTATCCCATCGTTTTTTATTTGCCCGTGAGTTGGACGCAGAGCCAATCTGCGGAAGTTACTTTCTATCGAGTCGTGTGATGAAATATGGCCTCAATTAGAAAAAATGTAATAATATGGGGCCGTTTTTCTGCTCTCTTATTTTGTTGCAACCCTGTGTATTATGTAATGTTTCTAACATGGAGAAATATCACTACAATTATAGTAATGAATTGAGTTGAAACCTTTGCAATCAACATATGATTGTTTTACTAAAGTACATTTTACTGTTTTTTTAAGTAGTTTGAAGCGGTCGTGTGTGCCGCTTTTGCTACGGGTATTTATTAGTTACCATGCCCAAACCACCCAAAATCTGAAACGCTTGTTTAATTGATTGGTTCATTTGTTGAATTATGATATATTAAAAATCATATAACGGGTTACCAATTTTGATGCACCAGATGCGCATTTCGACAAAATTATGTCTTCTAACAGTGATGCTCAAACCGAAATGTTTGGAAAATTCGAAACATAAAAGTGGGAAACTTTATAAAAAAGTAAAACAATGTAAATGCCAAAAGATGGAGTCCAAATTACTTCGAAGGATCAGAGCTATTCTGCCCTGAGGGAGATAATCCTTTCATTTGATATGAAATTTGTAATTTTACTATTGCAATAAATTACATATCCGTATTTCAAGCTGTAAGCATAGTACATAGCAACTGGGCTGCAGAGACCCTCCGGGACTAACCAGTCACCAGCAGAGGCCTCGACCCCAGGGGTATTATTAAATCATATAAGGTACCAATTTTGATACACCAGATGTGGCATTTCGACACAAATTATGTCATAGACAGTATGTATAAGTGCACTCTTTTTGATGATTCTGTCATACATCTATCGCTCTTGAATCCTTTAAGACTTTTGTTGTGAAATGCCAAACCTTCTTTTGAATTATAGCAATAGACACCTCTTCGCGTATGCCATAATACTCAAAACGAGATGCAACAGATAAATAGGTACTGTGTGAAAGTCCCTTCTATCCCCTTGGTACTAGTTGATCAATGCTTCACAAATTCCCTTTCCTTGTGATTTTGAAAAAAAATATCCCGTAAACGCTCTCATTGATTTGAACAGGCTCCACGACGAATCTACAATATTTTGTGTGTTCGAGCTTACTTTGTCAATTTTTGTTGCGAAATGATGAAATTACTACCCTTAATGAGTCTGCTGAACATCTGCTACTCATACACATGTCCTTTAATGGCGTGAGAAAGCAATTAGTGTATACGATTAATGTGGAACCGATTTGTCAGGGGCATACTATAAACCAGGGAAAATATGTAAGACTAAAACCTTATGTACATCAAAAAGAGTCGATCTGAACAATACTTTTCTTGCTTATGGTTATATCAATGCATATCGATCAACCAATCATTTCAGTACAATCATAATGGTGACTTGATTTTATGATTCATACCCTTTGGTTACGACTTTTTCATTTTCGTTACTAGAATTGACAAACGGGTAACTCCTGTTTACGTTTCTTTCGACTACGGGCTCACGGCGGGGTGTGACCGGTCGCAGGAGGATTGTCTAACTCCTCCATGGCACCTGATCCTGTCCTTGCTTTTGTTAAGAGGGTCGCGTGTTGCTCTACACTTCGACTTTGTTTTATGCTTTTGGATTATGATGTGCTTTAAACATATTGCTACTTCGTCAAATGTATATTTAACATGCCTTTCATTCGGGCGTCGAATGTTGCCTGGTGTGTTTCTACCAATTACTAACAACAAAAAGGCGAAGTAACATTGTGTCAAACGATAATCATAACCAAAAACATTACCAAAAATCGTGAGAGTAGGCCAAGACAGAACCTCCTACAAAAGCGAAGGAAGGGTCAGATGCTATGGATAATCTAATTAATAAATGAACACATTCAAATAAAATAAGGTCTATGATTTTAATTTTCAGGGCTAAAACCAAATTACCAGATCTATAAATTCTTAATTTCTAGGGTTAAAAAAAAATTCCGTCTAACGATAAGCGGATTAAACGTTTCCAAAGTTGAGGTAAGAGTTTTAAAAATTCTGGCTAAATTTTCCATAAATGTTAACCATAAAAAGTTAAAAGATCTTTTAAAAATATGTGTATTTGCCCTCTGGATATACAATGCATGTTGATTGACTTAATTTGGTGGACCTTGCCTGCAATTGTCCGATGAAAACATACTTAAAGAACATCTAAATAGTCGGAGTCAAACCATATAAACTATTAAAAAACAAGAATTGAGAGCTTCTATATATAAAATATACGACAGAGGAAATCCACCTAAGTTGGCGCATCATTTCTGTTGTAGGTGATATAAAATTTCTATTTAAATGCACCCTAGCAGCTCGATTTTGAACTAGTACATAATTTCTAAAACAATCCTTGTTTTTCATATTGCCCCATAAAGTACAAACAGTATGTTAAAATTGAATGAGATACAATGTATTAAACAACTTCAAATATCTCCTCCAATGTAACAAAAAGGAAAGTGAAAGATAAATCAATGATTATGCTCCTCTATTGTTTCATCTAGGTTCTCAGGAATATATGAAAAAAGGAAGATCGTGTTAAAACATTAAGCAACTCAGGAATCAATTGAACATGAATAGATTCTTTGCAAGGTCAATGAAACGGGTTGCAAATAATTATGATGCAATATTTTTATTTATCCAAGCATATCCTTTATGAAGAAAATCAATGGATAGAAAATGCTTCTATTCTTCTTCGATTTCCTTTGATGTTTTATTCCTAATGATTATGATTAACAATATTCGTTGGTCCTAAAACATGATTATTTCTGGTGCCACATCGCTATATTTCAAAATTGAAAACTGCATCGTAAATTAAGCTGGTATATTCACTGTTTACTGATGCAAAGAAGCGTATGAAAATTGCCATTTATACAAATAAGGCGAAGTTAAACATTGTGTCAAACGTAATCATATTATCCAAAAGACAACAAATATAACAAAATCGAGTGGCAGGCAACACGGGACCTGCGACAAAAGCGAAGGTTAGGATCAGGTGCCATTGGAGAGTTAAGCATCCTCTGCTGACGCGGTCACACCGCGAATATGCCCGGAGCCCTTAGTCGAAATAAAGTAAACGTTGGTGATTATCCCGTGAGCTGTCCAAATTCTATCTGAGTGATAATGACAGGTCTAACAATAGGGTATAAACCAAATCAGTCAACATATGCCCCCCCCTTTGACTTTAGTGATTATTTTTTAATCGCACAATACTAAGGTCTAATTTATTAGCTGACCGTAGAATTTGCAGAATTGATTGACTTTAAACGAGTTTTCGTTATAACCCTTGTATACTTTTAATTAACGATTCTATTATTTAACAGTTCAAACCCCTTGCTACATTCGATCCAGTCAGGACTAACTGCGTCTAGCTACTATTGGAAAAGTTATACATACATTATTTACATTTCTATTCAGTGTAGTGCGGATTATAATGAAGCCAATAGGTCGCAACATGAAGACTGTCACTAGCTTCTGACTTCGGCTGTCTGATATTGTATTTATACAGCTTTCTACAGCATCGTAAACTAGGTGTGATGGTGTAATCCTTATAATATATAACTTTTAGTTTCAGTGATATAATCATGGTGTGTTTGAGAGATCGATATTTCTAATATATTACTATATCATTTCATATTCTATGAATTAACACTAAGCATGATCAGGTCTGGCTCTATGTACCCATTATTCAGGTCTATACTCTCATACGTGTTGTATTTCTTATGGTTACATCGGGCATTTCGCTTTCTTAGATCTACTATCACTGTCTATGACATCTCAAGCAAGATCTTCATTTCGTGACATTATTTAAGTCCTAACCATGAATTCTCTGTAAGGACCATTGAATTATATACAAGACGGGTCAGAAATTACTACTCATAGAAGACCTTGACCATACGGTCTTAGTATTTGAATGATTACATCATGAAAACAAAAACGATCTATGATGTTTATTTCAAAAAAATTTTGCCGTGCCATTGAAACGCGGTAGTGCCATTTGTGGTTACCATTCTTTGCTGTTTTCATTAGGAAACTTCTTCGCATTACTCGTCAGTGGCGCGACTGTTCTAAAGGTGGTTACGTGTGCGCTTTAAATGTAATGTAGACGCTTGTTTTCGCATGAAAACAATGGAGGGAAAATACGGGAGTCTCACTGTCCAGCAATTAAAGAAGGAATTTGGTGACAAGAGAGCTGCAACAAGTGGCAGAAAATGGGATTTAGTTGAAAGGTAAATTAATGCCGATTTTACGATAATGAATAACGGTAACCTGCACAGAAATTTCAGTAAATCTCTGTTTGGAAATTCGGCTGGGCTGGATATTTGACTGACGCTTTCATCGGTGACAGTGCAATTCATGCGATTAACATCATTACATGCACACGCGTGTACCATAAACTGCACTAGTTATAAACATAATGAAATAAAGAATATCGGCCCAGGGTGTGCATCCTATATCTCCAATGGCATGTACGCAGACATATACACGTAGCTTGAATGGTCATGGGTCACTTTATTTTTGGAAGTCAAATAAATATATCAACGGGTCCGGGAGGTCATTTTCATTGATCCATTCACAGAGTCTGAAGTTTTTTTTCAATAATAGAGCTAAATAAAAAAAATTATACACCACCCACTAAAAAAAACAAAAAAGGGTGTTTTTTTTAGTAGGTGGTGTATTATTATTTTTTTTATTATGATGGCTATATTATTGAAAAACTCAGACTCCTGTGATTCATTAACATGCAACTGCCAAGAAAACTAAATAACATTTTATCTTGAATGCATATACTGTAGTATGTATGATAGTACTTATAAATACAAGTAAACATACTATGAATTCATAACATGTAGCTTGTTTAGTATGAAACTGTAAAATGATTTAATGAAATATACTCAGCACTGACCTAAGATATCAATGTTCAGCATTCATTTTAAAAATTAGACTCTGCTCCGACTTTCTGTATTATAATATTTTAAAAATATTTAGGTGGAAGCTTATGAAGAATCAGAATTTCAAATCCGACCCCATCATATTGCCTGAACCATTATCAGCAGACTGGCCTACTGACGCGCTTCAGACAACTGGTAGAGGACCACAAGAACAACTCTTCCAAGATAACATCAAGAGAATCGAGAACATATTTTATTTTTAGACTTTGCAGGTAAGTTTATCATTGACAATTTTATGGAAATAAGGAAATGCTTCAAAATTATTTTGCCTGATGTCAAAATGCAAAATTTTAGATATAATGATTAATTAAAGGAACAAAATCTAAGTACATGCATTTTACACCATAGATGACAGACAGAGTTTAATGATGTCAAAGCCATCGTGAAAGGTCGTGCAATGTATGAAAGCAACAGGATTTTGGCATGCTCTAATAAAACACCATAATGATGTTTATTTTGACTGGGATGGTTGCAGCAGCAATGAAACAGAAAGTAAGTCCAGTATGAACAGTTTTAAAAACTTCCTCTCTGAACTTGGGATGACCTCACTAACATACATGTATGTATTAAGGAAAGAAGCTAAATTGTGATATAATCTAACTTGATCACATAACTGCACCAAGTTTTATTAGCTCACCTGAACCGAAGGTTCAAGTGAGCTATTCTGATCGCTGTTGTCCGTCGTCTCTCTGTCCGCTACTTTTTTCACATGTTGTTGATTATTGGAATTTAATTGAGATATTCAGAACAAACTTTTATGAGGTGGCTAGTAATGAAAGAACCATTGACCTTTTCTGTCAATATGCTTAGTAGTCTAACTAGAAAGGACATTCTGTGTGTATTTAACATATATACATGTAGATGTATCAGTTTGATTTGATTTTTTAATTTCCAGTTACCTACAGTTACAAGATAAGATTTGATAGGAACACTGGAGATCCCCTCAACTCGCATTGGTAAATGCCAGCTGGAAGAGGCCCCCATGGCACCTGTAAACATATAGCAGCAGTTTGCCTCATGATGGAGGATTTCACTCAAAATGGGAAAATCCGAGTTGCGAAGTCAGCCACAGAGAATCTGATGTCCTTCAATAAGCCAAAGTCATCATATAGAGGTAAGTATTCATACCTTCAAAGTATTACTCAGTGGCAGATCCAGATTTGTCGAAAGGGGGGGTACCTTTTGAAAAAAGTGGGCCTGCTATACGTCGCTGGCTAGAGATCTAGAATGAAGCCCAAGTGGGGGCCCAGGGGGCAAAGCCCCCAGAAGCCTTGGGTTTAAGTGCTTTTAAAGTTATTTTTAGGGATTTATTTAGCTTAATTCTATACACAATGATAATTTTGGTCACCAAAGAGGGGGTGGGGTGGGCACCCCCCTCTAAATCTACCTATGTTAGTATCAATCAGATGATAGCAATGCTTGTGCATTATTTAGTATATTACCTTTTTTAACAATAAAAATAGGTTCACCGTTAGAGGCAGAAAATCTACCATCGAAAGGAAATTTGCCAGTGAATTTTTGGACGATCCACGACCATTGAAGTATAGGAACGACAGCTCCTTCAATGATAGAGTAAGGAATATTGTAACCAATTACTGCACGCCAAACATCAAAGACCTCTCGCATATCGTTTACCGTACCTATATTCAAGGGCAGATATTCAGGTATTATTTTGGTACACGAAACTTTGTAACAATTCATATTGACATTTTAAAATTTTTAGGCAATAATAAAATTTTTACAGCTGTATATCAAGGGATTCAAGTCCTTGTGTTTTTATTTCAAATTTATTTATGCTTCCAGGCAGCTTCAAAGGACCATTTTTACTGCAGTCTTCCACTCACAGAGAACATTGTTGACAGTGCCATAATGGTAATATAATTACAATACAAAACCATATTTTTTAAAGCACTGCCTTTTAGTACATGTATATATGTACCCATGTATATTATATTAACATGCAAAATTTTACACTTGTTGTAACTCATTTATATGGAGCGCCAAATATAAACTCAAATAATTGAAGATATCTTTAATTATTTAAAGATATCATTAATTCAATTATTGCTCTCATTAATTACATTAATGCGTGCACTAATTAATTAAAGAGAGCAATAATTGAATATTGCGCGCACTAATTCATTTAAAGAGAGCAATAATTCAATTATAGAAACATCTAGTTTGATAATGTCACGGTTAGGCTTATGGTTGTGTCATTTCAGGTTGGTGAAAATAAAGCAAAGTCCGTCGAGATTGCTACGCGGGGACAAAGCAGGAATCCTATATGGTTCAAGAGAGGATGTGGAGATTGACGGCCTCTAGATTTGGCGAAATTTGTACATCTACCTGTCGCCGTAATACTAACAAAACTATGCAACTCTTTATTGAATTCAAATTTTCAATCTCAGGCAATCCTTCATGGAAAAATTATGAAAAGAAAGCGTTAAAGCAGTTTGAAATGGAAAACAATGTTGTTACGAGTGAATGTGGCCTTTTTGTTTGCATTGAACACCATTTTTAGGGGCTTACCTGATGCATAGTTGATGATCTGTCTATTGTTGAAGTAAAATGTCCATTCACAGGCAGAAATGAGGTGTAAAGCCTGGTCCTAACTTTAAGTGTCTCATGTATGATGGAAATGGAAACACTGTTTTAAAGCCACAGTAATTATTATGACCAAGTACAGGGTCAATTGTACATCGCCAATCGTAGTTTTTTGCTTCTTTGTTGTCTACACATTTTGTGATATGTTTGTACAAAAAATTTACATTGACAGAAATTATGTAGAAAATTGTTTGCTACCAAAACTGAAGCCTTCTATGAAAAGTATTTAAGACCATACATTGCATCCAGAATGTAACATAATGTCATACATCTAGAATTATGCCCCCCCCCCCCACTTTGGTGGGGAGACTATTTGTTTTTGGCCCGTCTGTCTGTCCGTCAACAGTTTCTCAGCACAACTCCTCTGAAACTACTGATCTGATTTTTAGGAAACTTGATTTGTAGCAAAGACATATGTAGTTGTGCATATGATTAGGAAAATTTTGATTCCCTAATTTTTGTGGATGTTAGACTTAAGAAATTTGCCAAAATCCTCAACACAACTCCTTTGAAACGTACTACTCAACTGACAGCACGGGGGGGGGGCTCCAAAAACAACTTTAATTGTGGTTTATTTCACATATTTTTCACTTATGCTGAATGTTATGACTTGTAGAGTTCTTCATTACAAGATGGGAAAATGTTTAATATTTATGATTGAATGTTGTTTTACTTTCGCTCAAAACCTTTCACTCCTATGGAGATGTCACATTGCCGGTGAAGGACTGCAATATTTAGGCCTATGCTCGGCGCTTATGGCCTTTGAGCAAGAAGGGGTCTTTATCATAGTTTTTGATGTTCAATCATAAATGAAGAAATCACCATTGCTCACTTGAAAGAAAACAATCATTCAAATAAAGAGTCCAGTTAACTTATCTTTACCTACTGACATGCTTGAACTGATTAAGAATTTGGTAATATCCACAATATTCTGTACATTCAATTTATATCTAAGGACAGATAACTCTAACTAAATTTTTAAAATTACTAGCTCTTTTATGTGCACTGTAGAGATGTCCTTAGGGAAGAATGTTTTTAAACATTCAGCAGTCCTTAATGCAATGTTAGCACTAAGTTGTTGAATTTTCAACTAGCTTTTGTCAGTGGGTTTTTTTTTATTGTCATAATTTCAAAGAAAGATAATATGTATGTAAGAATATGAAAGGTTTGCTAGGTGGGGTACATTATATACTGCTCTCGAAATTAAGTTTTTTCTGCAAGAAGTTAATGTTATAAAATCATATTTTCATTTTCTTGAATATACATGTACCAGATTGATGATAAAATCATAGAGATAAGTTAATGACTGCTATTATATTTTTCGATAGTGCAATTCAGGTATGTAAAACTAGAGAAATTGACGATGCTGCCTGACCTGTATTTTTACCACCACCATTTTTTTTTTTTTTTTGGTTTTTTATGTATAGGTGGTTGATAAAACATAGATCGAGTTGTGCATCACTACTACCCTTCTTTAGGAGTTTGATGCTACATGCAAACTTTTGTAAAAAGTGATTCAAGCGACCAAATCTCTGTGATTATTGTTAATTAATTTCAAAGAAGACCCAGCAGTGCTGTTGTAATTAATAAACATTAATACCATGACTGTTATTGTGCATTTATGAAGTTTTATTCACAATACATTTCCTGAAATTGGAAAGAATGAAACAGATAAAGACAATTCTTGAACCAAGAGGAATTTTACTAACGTGGAATACCATGTTTCAAATTTTGAAACTTTTACTTAAACCAATTACCTTTCAACTGGATACGTTTGAATAAGTCTGTTCTTTGACAACCTCCGGGTTCTAACTGCGATTTGCCTTTCAAAAATGTGGGTATATTTACAAAAACTTTTGGCATGCAAATAAATCTTGCACCATGATGCCCTATCTGCCATAATGCTATCGCCTTTATCAAACATCACATCTGTTTGATCTAAAAGACACGACTTTTCAATGATTTGTCTGTCACTAGCTGAACAACCAAAGGCGTCAGATATAAAAGTAACTGCCCCCCTAGGGACTGCACCCTATCATTGTTTTTAAGAGTAATTTTTATGTTTGATAGTTGGACCAAGTTTTACTCTGACCCTGGACATGGACAGGTTTTTCTATAGGAACCTCTGTTGCATCTAAAATGATTCTTGTGTTTGGGATTTTTCTTTTAAAGTCATCTGGCATGGTTTCACTGACTATTTCTTTAGATGGCCAAATATCAAGTTCTTTTAATGAAAATATAGAAAATTTATCCAGGTAACAATTACCCTGGAAACAGTTGACTCTGACACCTTGAATAACATGCAAGTTCAATATCATCCTTTGCTTGCCTCAATTTCATTTGTCATGAAAAAATTGATCTTTTGGGTGTAAAAGTGAACAAGTATAGTTCAGCTCATTTGCTGCCTGTCCTAGACAACTGAAAACATCATGAAATGGTATAATCATCAAACCCTGTATAATATTCACAATTTTGTTATGACACAATGTAACTTCGCTTTTTTGTATTGAAAATTCTCATAGAAATTTTTGAAAATCATGTATAGGATTTCGCACTGAATTTCTCGTGACAGACTTTTGTGACGTGTTCTCCCATCACCATTCTTTTTCAATGATATTGCTCGAGGCAACTTCAGTTTGACACTGAATATCAAATTCATCAAGCTGTAATGTTTTAGGTTCATTTGCAAGTGAAGATGTCCTGTGTTTGTATCTCTGCCCTTGGTGACTCTTCTTACATCCAAATCATTTAATGCTTTCTGGTGATGTGGGAAAACTGAAGGCACTGCATTTTCCTTGAGTATGATCTGGCCCTACAAAATACTTAAAGTCTTAGATTTTCTAAAACAATAAAAATGAACATATGCTAATCACCCCACCCCCAAATTCTTATCTAATATCCTTGTCCAGAGAACTTACATTTAACTCTTTTATTTACATCTTAATGAACACTACAAACAGCTAATATGATTTTTTTAAAAGTTGCAACCTTCCTATACATGTATAAACTTACATCTTCCTGTATGTATTCAAAGTGTCTTGATATACACACCATTGTGTATATATTTCAAGATGGAAACCTGCTTCTTCGTGTGCCACTGATCATGATAGAAGTCCAGCTTCTAAGTCAGTGCATAGAGAACAAGTCTGCTTTCTTGCCTCGTGGATAACCAGCCTCAAAATGAAATATATAATCGAAATGGTTATCAAGACCCAAAGCAACCCGAACTTATGACACAAATACAACGAAACAAACAATTTAAAAAAAAAATGATTACTAATTGAAGCATGCAATAAAGAAGAAAAATAACTTGACGAATTAAAAGAGTGAAATGTGATAAATCTAATAAACCAGCCGGTCTGTAATCACTCGATCGAAGTGGTGTGGCACACGACATCATGCTTCCCGGCTTCCATAGACGCTTTGTCCTCTCATCAATTCTTCGTACTGCACTGTCCATTTCATACGTAATTCAGGATCTGATGGGAAATGGTGTCTCCAGAGTTGTGCATCTGGCACCAGAAATATTGTGGCATTCTAATTACGTTATTTATCTTTATGACAATCCGTGTCGCTATGTTTAGCAGCGTCTTATGTAAACAATATAGAAATTCAAGCGTCGCAGCGATAAAGCGCACGGGTAACCACCTTTGGAACAGTGGCGACATCTGTTAGAGAAAAATCGGCGAATACTTCCTATTCAGATAGATTATTGGCATTTAAAAACGTCTGAGAGGCCAGGGCCATGGAGAAAACTAAAAAAAAAAGCACATTGTTATATTTAGCCTTAAAAAGCCAGTGCATTTGGAACAGCAAGAAAAAGTTTTAAAATGTTTTCGAGATGGTAACTCTTACTGGTATGTCAAGGGTCCGTATTTGACGTATCCTTAACCTTGTATTCTTGATGGGAAGTACAACAATGATTGTCATTATCTTTTCTATATCAATCAATATCCAATATAAGAAAACCAAATAATGAATGCTCCATTTCATATCTCAATCCGGAATGGCATATTATTCCTATCCGTCTGGAATAATAAGAAAAAATCGTTAGTTTCCAGGTTAACTTTAATACTATTACTTTATGTCATGTATTTGAAACAGTAGTGAATGGTTTGAATACTTCTTTTTTTACAGTTTCAACATTTTATATCATTTTCAACAATAAACAAAACGTATATGAGGTAAAACTCCACAAAGGCCTCCATATATACCTCACTGGGGTGCCAGGGGCTCCCTGGTCAGTTTGAATAAAGATAAGATATAAATTAGCATACATAAAGAAATTACTATAATACATTATTTAAAAAAATTCTGGTGGGGATCCGGGTTAGAATAGGTCTAGCATCCCTTGCGTGTCATAAAGGCGACTGAATGGGGCGGTCATTCGGATGAGACCGGAAAACCGAGGTCCGTGTCACAGCAGGTATGCACGATAAAGATCCTCCTATCAAGGCCTAGGTCCGAGCATAGGCTAAATTTTGCAGCCTTCACCGGCATTGGTGACTCTCCATATGAGTGAATATTCTCGGTGGACGTAAAAAATAAATAATCAATCAATCAATCCTTTTGTTATGATAATAATGATATAAAGATGATTTTAAAAAAAATTAGAAGCAATTTGCATTTAACAGATTCATTTTGTAATCTACATTCTTTCTTTTAAATTTCAAGTTTATTTATCATATATTACACACACATTCATACACATATGTATACACCTCGTACATTAAATTAACCATATATCATATTAATACATATTACATACACATATATATCATATCACTGACAAGGTTAAAAGTAAAATACTCAGGTATAATTATCAAAATAGTTTTTGAATCGGATCGTCTAAAGGACTATGCTTTGTATTTACAGAATTATTTTCATTTATATAAGTTATTTTTTTATTATTTTTGTATAACAATGAACGATTTGTTTTGATATTATATCAGTAATGTCCGAGGTATAAACGCGGATGAAAAAGAATAACTTTTTGAATCATACCTTTTAATTGGCAGTTTTCTGGACCAATCATTTTATCTCTCAGTCTACAATGACATGTAATTTTTCAGCACCTGGCATTGTCTGCAAATATTTTTAGAATCGATTTCCTTCGTAGTTATTTACCAGTCTTTTTAAAAGTTCTATACTGTATAACAGAGGATTTATGTATGATTCTTATAACTCTGCGCTGACCACATTGGTCGCAACCTTCTTAAAGCCAAGTTGCTGTCCTTTAAAATCGCTCTCTGGTGTACGA
>CAJDSM010004460.1:0-11806 GCA_903981925.1 Ostrea lurida
ACTGGGACAGTAGTGTATGGTGATAATGGGATGGTTGTGTATGGTGTTAATGGGATGGTAGTATATGGTTACAAATGTTGCGGAAGTGTTTGGTGGTAGCTGATATTTTATTTATTTGTGTACTCCACAACAGCCTTGACACCACTTTTCCCCCTAAAATCCTCACTTTTAATAGCTATATTGCGCATTTTTCATAAAATGTTTAAAATGAAGATCAAGTTTCCTTGTATAGAACCGTGTGCACTTTTTATGTAAATACATTGATAGATCTCATCCTTTTTGTGTAAACTATTTTGTGCTAGTGAAAGTTACGATACTATGATAAATACCAGCTATGAGTATGTCCACAACCATGGACCAAAGATGGTTGTCGGTAAACCACTGATGCCCGGATGAATCTCGTTCTAATGTGATTTTCTTCATAGATTGATATACGCCTTTGTTACCGGTTTCTTCTTCCTGTTGAAAGGAAAGTAATAATTATCTGAATTACTAAAAAGTACTCCGTATTCTGATTAATTCAATTCTCATTTCTGCTTTTAGGTCAAAACATTTTTGAGTTATCTCTCTTGTTAGAACACATGTCTGATGACGGTTTATTACAAGACAGACTATACGCTAATCAACAGAGTTTTACAACTTACCGATATATTGTCTAACATGTCAATTAACTGATCTGTCATTTTTATCACGTTTTGAACGTTTTTCGAATGTGGGAGCGGTAAAAATCGAAGAAATGGAAATGCATTGTACACAATATCTGTTCCTAAGTTTGTGATTTCGTTGAACCCGCGATCCAATTTCTTCATTAAGGGTTGCAGTTGACCATGTCTACCAAAGCTCCTTCCAATCAGCTTAAATAAAAATAAGTAATCAAATGACAATATAAAGGCAAAGATAACGAACAGTGATCAATCTCGTAATTCCCAAATAGAATACAAAAACAAGAGTTTGGCAATCACGGATCCCTGGACACACCAGAGTTGGGTGCCTAGAAGGAATCTATCATATCCAGATTCCAATCTATCATACCTTAGTTTACCATCGAAAAAATGTATACCAAATTTAAAGTACACTTTATCGTTGAAGACGCATTTAGGTGACCCACTACATCTGGGAAAAGTTTCTCAAAACAGCACCATATCATCTAATTATGAATGATATGATGATATATAATAATTATACATTATTATTTCGTTAATTATAATTAACGAAATTGTACATGTGCAAACGGTGGAAAATATGAAATTTGAATTAAAAAATCATGATTTTCAAAAATATGAACAAAAGTCCCTGGCGGATTCGAACTCGGGACCTGCGGTTTACCAATCCGATGCTTTACCTACTGAGCTATGAAGTTAAACGATCAAATTGATCGAAACAAGCTATTTCACAAACTATTTAAATCGCCATCTTGTGACGTGTTATAAGCTTTAGTGTAGTGGGCTACCTTAACAAATATTCAATGTAGTTTAAAGACGGGGAATTGTGTTTTTGAATAAAAAACTAACCTTATGCTATCACAACGAAAGCGTATAACTGTCATGTGAAAAACATGTTTTGCTCTGTTGTACATACTACATTCTAAGAGAAAACCAAGTCGAACGTACAAGATTTATATAATGTTGTTACATATGTAATACGTCACGCTAAGTTGTACGTATGTCATAACTAAGACAGTCGTACATATGGCATAACTAAGCCGTACGCATGTCATAACTAAATCAACCGTACATACATTTATAACACAGGCACTTGACGTTTTAAATATATTTGAAAAAAAAATCCTCCCGTAAACTAAGGTATCTCACGCCGCCATCTTTGAATTTCTTATTTACCAGCCAATCAGTTTCAATGTCGGCAAAAAGTATGATAATTCTTCAGAGTTAGACCCTACCGTTAGCACAGCTCTTGTCAAGGTCTCTTCTCTTCGCATCGTCATGGTGAATGTGGAAATAAAGTCCATTTATCGCTATTAATCACCGTCAATTATCGTCACTGGCTTCTCATAAGCGCGACAATTCTAAACGGGATTGACGGAATTGACATAATAATTGGGATACGCCTATTTCCATTGGTCGATAAAGTTAAAAATAGTTAATATTATAATTAGAATAAACTTGTTTTAAATTTAGCAAGCTAGGCAATGTCGTATGGTAATCAGTTAATCAATATAGTTAATAAAAATATTGTGTCTGTAAATTTGCAATGTCGCCACATGACTGACTAAACCTCGTGTGTTGGAGTGGTCGATTTGAGGGGGGGGGGGTGAGCGATTCCAATGTTTGGTTTTATATAGATTTACTAAAATTTTGCCGATGTCAGCCTATCCTTAATTGTCGCCTCCTACTTTATATTGATTTGCAGTGCAACCATTAGTCTGCTTCAGTGGCACACAACCCCTTTTGTCTTTGCCCCCGCAACATCGACGAGGGAATTCTCATTTGCATAATGAGTGTCATACTTCGTCAACCCTTAGATTGTCGGTTAGATAAGCAGAGACGATAATTGACGGTTGATTACAGCGATAAATGGAGCCTTTATTTCCAATTCACCATGACGATGCGGAGAGAAGAGACCTTGACAGAGTGCATGCTAAACGGTAGGGGTCTAACTCTAGAAAATTAATAAGGACTTTTTGCCGACTATTGCAAGTGATTCGTGGCTGGTAAATAAGGATTCAAGATGGCGGCGGTGAGATACCTTGTCATATTATCTAGTATTACGGGAAAGATTTTTTTTTTTTCAAAAATTTATTTAAAACGTCAAGTGCCTGTGATTTTATAATATATTTACCCTTTTATCCAGTTGATATCACGTTGTGTGATTATTGTTTTTTTTCACTATCATAGTAGTGTATTCCACGGCCGCGTGAACGAACAGTGTGGAACTGAATTTCCCAATAAATCGTATATTATAAAAATTTAAAAATTGGATGGAAGTGACACTGGATGTTGATAAATTCTTCAAAATATTGACAAAGTTAGAATTTATATGATTGTTAAGAGCACCCGACAAGATAATTCAGGGTGGGTGTTGGGGGGGGTTCGGTTAAATTTTATTTCCTTTCGTGTTACTCTAGGAGTAAAAGCCCGTCTGCACGTATAGTTTCTACGTCTAAGTACCTCCGACTGTACAGTCCAATCTGGTTAATTTCAAAACAGTTCAATAGCTTTACCTATTCTAAATGATTCATGATTTCTTTCGAACAATTTTAGAAAGGGAAGACGAAGTTCCCGAAAGAAGGGGTCACTTCCGCAACACTGCACCCCAACACCCCCTTATCAGTTGATGTTCAGTTTACCCACAACCTTGATCAGGTTCAGATTAGATATTGTATAATATAAAATTAGAAGGAAGAAATCACGTTTAATTTTCTAGCATTAAAACATATCGAGATTAATGATATAAGTCCTAAATAAAACTCCACTCTCGCCAAATTTTACAATTTTATGTAATTTTTTGTCATTTACATTCTTTAATAAAAATAATTGATTAAATTATGATGGTAGATTCTGAAAGGTTAGCATTGGTACTCCAAGCAATTCTTTTTTTTTTTGGTTTCTTTTAAAGATTAATTAAGCACTGTTCATGCACGTATTCGTTTATATTTGATTAAATAGATACATGTTACATGTATTATTCTTTTTTTTTTAATTGACTGTTTCCTATGATGTTTATTTTTTGCCCTTACCAATTTTGTATCACGAAATCTAGATTTGCAATAAATTGGCGTTTATTGATCTTATTATTATTATTCTATATTATATAAATTCAGACTTACCCTTAAAGCGCTTAACATGTAAAACAATGGACTGAAGAATAAAACAAAGACAAGACATCCAAACAATAGTTTAAACTAAAGTTCAAATAGAAGATAGGACATTTTTTTCCCATAAAACACTGGATGCCATGTAAAATAACATTAATAAATCCAAGGCAAGCTTTAACAAAGATTATGTTTTTTTAGCTTTGGTTTCTTGAAAATAGGAAGCGCATAACTTCGAACCGAAAAAGTCTTTTTGGGAGACAGTTCCACAGTGTGGCTGAGGACATCTTGAACCTTCTATCACCGATTAAGTCTAGCTATGATGCGTGCGCTTTAGAAGGCTTCATCGATCCCAAGACCGTAGTGTGCGATGTTGGCCGATTAGAGACCCTGAACCAAGTTCCTGATGTATACTGGGGCTGTTTCCACTGTAGAGCCTTTGAGGTGGTACAAGTGTCTTATATAATCGTTCGAATACGCCACAGGTAACCAAGTGAACGTCATGAAAGAATCGGTGTAATGTGCTCATGTTTTCTCGAACGTGTCACCAGTCTGGCATACAGTATTTTTGTACTTCTGCAAACTTTTTGCGAAGGATACAGAATTATACACCATCAAAGAAGTGCATTTCCATACTCAAGTCGGGATTAATAGTGATCTAACGAAGTGTCCTACATGCATCCTTCTGTTATAGGCGATCGTTATTCTACCGATATTAGAAGGAATGGAAAATAACAGGAATCTAGTCATTGAATTATTTGACACTCCCATACCAAGTTTGCTGTCAATAAAACACTCCAAGATTTTTTAACACAGGGCGTATTAGAATGAACAGATCCAACCAAAAGTCAGTTGACGTCCAGAAAATTCATATAGCTTATTGTTTTGGGGTAAAAGATGATAAGCTTCTTGTCTTTTCCTGATTCAGCTTCAGTATAGTTGTTTTGCATCCAGCTTTTCTATATCAGGAAAGACAACCGGTTCAATGTCTAATCCGTAATCTCATCCCAGCTGCCTTCGGATTTATGATCAGGTAATACTAGTGTCATCTCGTAAAACAAACTGATAACACATATCATGCTTCCAGGCAAATTCTCCGATCTTGGGGTTTGGAGAACATGCAATATTAGACGAGGGTCCCAAAATGAGAACCTTGGGGAGCTCCCACAGTGAAGAGTAGGAACTCCCTTGGAAAATGTAGAGATCCAACAGCAAATTTGTTTGACTTCAGGATCAGATTAGTTAAGACTTTATCCAAGACAGAGCTGTCCTGTGAATACCAATGCGTACTCCATACGCTCGATTTAATATATGTGGTCTTATAACATCGAAAGCAGCTTGACAGATCAAGCATCAGAAGGTGCAACACATGCATGTTCCGTCCAGTGCCAAGGTAATATCGGTGGTGCACGCCGGTAATAGAGCCGTTTCAGTTGCGACGTGACAATTTCGGGTCAGGAGATTGCACGTGGGTCGTTGAGCTGGTAAGTTGTTTATGTGTTTTTCAGAGTCTAGCTTCCACCGCTTTTCAAGATCATGTTTAGATAGAAAAGGAAAGTTTGAAACATGGTCGTGTAATTTTTTAATTTCGTCCTTGTCAAGTCCTTGACGCTTAATTAATGGCCGTTACAAATAGTTTTTTTTGAAATTCGTTGCACCGTCGATTCTGAAAAAGATTTGTTGATAATTTCGGCGATAATTGGTGAAGCACCACTCCAAACATTGTTTCAAAACGTTAGTGGGTATCGGGTCTTATTTGGCAGGACTTTGTTGGCGCATCACTGATGATATCCTCACCTCGGAAACTGTAACTGGCTCAAAACACCTCTAATGGAATACCCATGAATTTTCTGTACTGCTCGAAGAGCACTTTCCATAGAAGGGAAAATGTTTGTAGAACATAGATGATTTCTAATTTTCTGAATTTTTCCAATAAAGAATTCACCAAAATTTGATGCAAGTTGTTTCTATTGAGTAAGAATAAAATTGTGAAGAATAGCACGTGTTAGCAATATTAGAACGACTATCTGATATGTTCGTTGGCGGTCTCTTTTTAAAAAGTAGTATACACGCATGTACGACTTAGTATCTAGGAAGTAAGACTAAGCATCTTTTACGTGCGACTTGGCAAAACTTAAATTTTCATTCTGCAGTAATACAGCCTTGTAAATTACAAAAACAAAATTTTAGTTTGTTGATTGATTGATAATATATCGTTTTTGTCCCGCTCGATAATTTTCACTCATATGGAGACGTCACCATTATCGAACCACACCTGGTGTGACATGGGACCTCGCCTTTCGTCTCATCCGAAGGACCGCCCCAATTAGTCGTCTTTTACGACAAGCAAGGGGGTGCTATAGATCTATTCTAACTCGGATCCCCACGGGGTTAAATTTTTAAAGAAAGAGCGATCTTACCAAATCTTCAATGGTGTTAAGAATAAATTCTTCCACAATTTCGCTCGGATCCACAGTTTGGCCAATCAGCTTACTGGACAGAGAAAGACAATCACTACAAAACCTGGTTACTATGAAAGAATGAGATCCAGTCACTGATTGGCCAAACTGTGGGGATCCGAGCGAAATTGTTGGACAGAATTTATTCTTAACACCATTGAGATTTGGTAAGAATCGCTCTTTCTTTAAAAATTTCCCCGTGGGGATCCGAAGTTTAGAATCAGATCTATAGCACCCCCTTGCTTGTCGTAAAAGAACGACTACATTGGGGCGGTCCTTCGGATGAGAACGAAAGGCGAGGTCCCATGTCACATCCAGGTGTGGTTCCGATAATGGTGACGTCTCCATATGAGTGAAAAATTATCGAGCGGGACAGAAAAACGATATTAATTATCAATCAACTCAACAAACTAAAATTCTTGTTTTGTAAATTTACAAGGCCCTGTATTAACTGGCAGAATGAAAATTTAAGTTTTGCCAAGTCGCACCGTAAAGATGCTTAGTCCTTAACTTTCCTAGATACTAAAGTCGTCACATGCGTGCTATATCTACTTTTTAAAAGAGACCGCCCAACGAACATATCAGATAGTCGTTCTAATATTGCTAACACGTGCTATTCTTCACAATTTATTCTTACTCAAATAGGAACACTTGCATCAAAATTTTGGTGAATTGCTTTAATTGGGAAAAAATCCAGAAAATTAGAAAATCATCTATGTATCTACAAAACATTTTCCCTTCTTAATGAAAGTGCTCTTCGAGCAGTACAGAAAATTCATGGTATCCATTAGAGGTGTTTTGAGCCAGTTACAGTTTCCGAGGTGAGGATATCATCAGTGATGCGCCAACAAAAGTCCTGCCAAATAAGACCCGATACCCACAACGTTTTGAAACAATGTTTGGAGTGTGCTTCACCAATTAATCGCCGAAATTATCCAACAAATCTTTTGTCAGAATCGACGGTGCAACGGATTTGCAAAAAAAACTCATTGTCAACGGCCATTAATTAAGCGTCAAGGACTTGACAAAGGACGAAATTAAAAAAATTAACGACCATGTTTCAAACTTTCCTTTTCTATCTAAACATATTTGAAAAGCGGTGGAAAGCTAGACTCTGAAAAACACATAAACACTATCCAGCTCAACGACCCAACGTGCAATCTGCCTACCCGAAATTGCACTCGCAACTGAAACGGCTCTATTACCGGGTCGCACCACGATATTACCTTGGCACTGGACGGAACAATGCATGTTGTTGCACTCTGATGCTTGATCTGTTCAAGCTGCTTTCGATGTTATAAGACCACATATATTAAATACGAGCGTATGGAGTACGCATTTGGTATCACAGGACGAGCTCTGTCTTGGATAAAGTCTTACTATCTGATCGAAGTCAAACAAATTTGCTGTTGGATTCTACATTTGTCCAAGGAGTTCCTACCTTCACTGTGGAGCTCCCTCAAGGTTCTCATTTTGGGACCTCGTCTATATTGCATGTTCTCTCAAACCAAGATCGGAGAAATTTGCCGGAAGCATGATATGTGTTATCATTGTTACGAGATGACACTAGTATTACCTGATCAAACTCCGAACGGACAGCTGGGATGAAATTACGGATAAGACTGAACCGGTTGTCTTTCCTGATATAGAAAGCTGGATGCAAAACAAACATACTGAAGCTGCAATCAGGAAAAGACACAGAAGCTTATCATGCTTTATCCCCAAAACAAAACATAAGTCATATGAATTTTCTGGACGCTCAACTTGACTTTTGGTTGGAGTCTGTCATTACTAATACGCCCCTGTGTTAAAAATCTTGGAGTGTTTTTTGGACAAGCAAACTTGGTATGGAGTGTCAATAAATTCAATGACTAAGATCCTGTTATTTCCATCTTCGTAATATCGGTAGAATAACGATCGCCTTATAACAGAGGATGCATGTAGGACACTCGTTAGACTCACTATTAACATCCGCTTGATTAATGGAAATGCAACTTCCTTTATGGTGTATAATTCTGTATCCTTCGCAAAAGTTTGCAGAAGTACAACAATACTGTTGCCAGACTGGTGACACGTTCGAGAAAACATGAGCACATTACAACCGATTCTTTCATAGACGCTTCATTGGTTCCTGTGGCGTATCGAACGATATATAAGACACTGGTACACCTCAAAAGGCTCTACAGAAACAGCCCCAGTATACATCCAAGGAACCTGGTTCAGGTCCTTAATCGGCCACATCGACACTACGGTCTTGGGATCGATGAAGCTTCTAAAGCCACGCACTCATAGCTAGAGTTATGGTGATAGAAGGTTTCGATGTCCCTCAGCACACTGTGGAACTGTCTCCCAAAAAGACTCTTCGGTTCGAAGTATGCGCTTCCTATTTCAAAACCAAAGCTAAAAAAAACATAATCTTTTTAAAGGCTTGCCTTGGGAATTTATTAATGTTATTTTACATGCATCCAGTTGTTTTATGGGAAAAAAATGTCTATCTTCTATTTGAACTTTAGTTTAAACATATTGTTTAATGTCTTGTTCTTTGTTTTATTCTTACATCCATTTGTTTTACATGTTAAGCGCTTTAAGGGTAATCTGAATTTATATAATATAGAATAATAATAATGAAGATCAATAAAACGCCAATTTATTGCATCTAGATTTCGTGATAAATTGTAAGGGCAAAAAATAAACTATAGGAAACAGTCAATTAAAAAAAAAGAATAATACATGTACATGTATCTATTTAATCAAATATAAACAATACGTGATGAACAGTGTTAATAATTTTAAAAGAAACCAAAAAAACAAAGAATTGCTTGGAGTACCAATGCTAACCTTTCAGAATCTACAAATCATAATTTAATCAAACTTATTTATTAAAGAATGTAAAATGACAAAAAATTACATAAAATTGGTAAAATTTTGGCGAAGAAGTGAGTTTTATTTAGGACTTATATCATTAATCTCGATATGTTTTTATGTAGAAAATTAAAGTGATTCCTTTCCTTCTAATTTTATATTATACAAAATATCTAATCTGGACCTGATCAAGGTTTGTGGGTAAACTAACATCAACTGGATAAGGGGTGTTGGGGTGCAGTGTTTCGGAAGTGGACCCTTCTTTCGGGAACTTGTCTTCCCTTTCTTAAAATTGTTCGAAAAGAATCATGAATATTTAGAAATAGTGTAAGCTTTTTGAACTGTTTGACAATTAACCAGATTGACTGTACAGTCGGGGTACTTAGACGTAGAATATCGTGCAGACGCTTTTTACTCCTAGAGTAACACGAAAGGAAATAAAATTTAACCGAACCCCCCCAACCCACCCTGAATTATCTTGTCGGGTGCTCTTAACAATCATCATAAATTCTAATTTTGTCAATATTTTGAAGAATTTTATCAACATCCAGTGTCCACTTCCATCCAATTTTTAAAATTTTTATAAGTATCGATTTATTGGGCAATTCAGTTTCCAACTTTCGTCACGCGGCCGTCGGAATACATACTAATTGACTAGTGAAAAAAAAAATACTCAACACAACGTGGATATCACTGGATAAAGGGGTAAATAGTTTATAAAATCACAGGCACTTGACGTTTTAAGATATATTTGAAAAAAAAAAATCTTTCCCCGTAATACTAATAATATGACAAGGTAATCTCACGCCGCCATCTTGAATCCTTATATTACCAGCCAACAAATCACTTGCAATACTCGGCAAAAAGTCATATTAATTCTTTCTAGAGTTAGACCCTACCGTTTAGTCATGCAGCTCTGTCAAGGTCTCTTCTCTCCGCATCGTCCATGGTGAATTGGAAATAAAGTCCATTTATCGCTGTAAATCAACCCGTCAATTATCGTCTCTGCTTCTCTAACCGACAATTCTAAAGGGTTGACGAAGTTGACATCATTATGCAACATGAGAATTACCCTCGTCGATGTGTGCCGGCGGCAAAGACAAAAGGGGGTGTGTGCACTGAATGCAGTATAATGGTTGCACTGCAAAATCAATATAAAGTAAGGCGACAATTAAGGAATAGGCTGACATCGGCAAAATTTTAGTAAATCTATATAAAACCAACATTGGAATCGCTCACCACCCCCCCCCTCAAATCGACCATCCAAACACACGAGTTTAGTCAGTCATGTGGCGACACTTGCAAATTTCACAGACACAAATTTTTAAACGTATATTAGACTTAACTATTACCCATACGACATTGCCTCTTGCTAAATTTAAACAAGTTTATTCTAATTATAATATTAACTATTTTTAACTTTATCGACCAATGGAAATAGGCGTTATCCCAACTTATTATGTTCAAATTCCGTCAATCCCTTTAGAATTTGTCGGTTAGAGAAGCCAGTGACGATAATTGACGGTTGATTAATAGCCGATAAAATGGACTTCTATTCCACATTCACCATGACGGATGCGAAGAGAAGAGACCTTGACAGAGCTGCTGCTAACGGTAGGGTCTAACTCTGAAGAATTGAATATGACTTTTTGCCGACAATTGCAAGCTGATCTGGCTGGGTAAATTAAGAAATTCAAAGATGGGCCGGCGTGAAGATACCTTAAGTTTTTACGGGAGGCATTTCTTTTTTCAAATATATTTAAAAACGTCAAGTGGCCTGTGTTATAAATGTAATTACGGTTGATTAGTTAGACTGCGTACAGCTTAGTTATGCCCATATGTACGACTGTCTTAGTTATGACATACCGTTACAACTAGCGTGAGTATTTACATATGTAACAACATTATATACAATCTTGTTACGTTCGAACTTGGTTTTCTCTTAGAAATTGTAGTATGTACACACAGAGCAAAACTGTTTTTTCCACATGACAGTTATGCGGCTTTCGTTGTGATAGCATAAGGTTAGTTTTTTTCATTCAAAACACAATTCCCGTCTTTACAACACCATTGAATATTTGTTATAGGTAGCCCACACACTAAAGCTTATAACACGTCACAAGATGGCGGATTTAAATAGTTGTGAAATAGCTTGTTTCGATCAATTTGAATCGTGTTAATACTTCATAGCTCAGTAGGTAAAGCAATCGGAATTGGGGTAACCGAGGTCCCGAGTTCGAAATCCGCCAGGGACTTTTGTCTCATATTTTTGAAAATCATGATTTTTAATTCAAATTTCATATTCTTCCCACCGTTTGCACATGACAATTTCGTTAATTTATAATCTAACGAATAATAATGTATAATTATTTATATCATCACTATCAATACATAATTAGATGAATATGGTGCTGTTTGACGAAACTTTCTCTCCACGATGTAGTGGGTCACCTAATGCGTCTTCCAATGCGATAAAGTACTTTAAATTTGGTAATATCATTTTTTCGATGGTAAACTAAGTGATGATTAGATTGGAATCTGGATATGATAGATCTCCTTCTAGGTCCACCTCAACTCTTGGTGTGTCCAGGGCATCTCGTGATTGCAAACTCTTGTTTTTTGATTCTATTTGGGATTACGAGATTTGATCACTGTTCGTTATCTTTGCCTTTATATTGTCATTGATTACTTATTTTATTTAAGCTGATCTGGAAGG
>CAJDSM010004466.1:0-16319 GCA_903981925.1 Ostrea lurida
TGTATATTTGACTTCCGGGGCACTTTAAGTATTTTACCCTCAATAATATCTCGGGAGTTTTTCTCAGTCCCATTGAATTCAAGATAACAAAGTTTGACTGTACTGTGAATATCATTCAACTACTTTTTTCCTTCTCCTGTATACCTTTCTGTACATTTCAGGTACTATACAGTTAAAAAAAATAAAATTCAGTACAAAGTTAGAACATGAATATATACAGAACTACAAAATTCTACAATCCACATTCGGAAAGTTAGGTGTGGATAAGGTAAGTGGTGGTGCTGTTTTTTGTAAACTGTACGCCATACCTTATTGTTACCAGTATTGTTTCAAATTATTTTAATCAAAACGTATATTTCTTTGTCCTTTTTCCTGTCACTTGAATATATATATATTTATAAATCTGATGCAAAACATTACGTATATTGTTATTAAGTGTTTGGTTAACTGTCTTCTAGGTGGGATTGGAATTAGAGGGAATATGCTGGAGTGGCTGTGAAAGTGTAGATGTGTGCATAACACTACTAAATGTCATAAGGACTAGATGCATATATTAAGAATCTTCTTTACTAGGGTATATTTATGCCCCACTATGAAATGGTTGGGACTTATAATGCAACTATTATATGTTTGTAATTCCATCATAAATTTTGCTGTGCTTGTAAATAATTAGGTAATGTTTGGTATATCATCTTTATATTGATGATTCACAAATAAAGATCAAGTTTCATTTGTTTTTCTTTACCGGTAAGCACCAATATGTTTTACTTCATGACCTAGACCTGGAAATTCTGACATAGCATTGACAAATTGTAACCTAGATCAGAACCATTTGAATGATTAGTGGTAGGGCTTTCATATTTGACATGACCTTTCCTTGGGTGCTATAAGAACTTTGCTGTTAGGGGCATCAGTACTTTAAAAACACGTCTTGTTTGTTGATTCTTGTTACAGCAATTAGTTGTCTGCCCATATAAACATCAGGTCCCAGACCTTTGACTGCTGTATTCAACTGCTGCATATGTTATGAAAGGGTATTATATGCATCTAGTCCAGATTTTAAGTCAGAATTGATTCCATAATTTAGATACATTGGGTTAGATTATGCCTACTTTTAGAGGAAACACCTCTTTTATTGTAAGCAGTGTTGAATGTTATTCATTTAATAATATAGTATTAATATGTTTTATATAACATCTTTTATGACATGATCTGGGTGTAATTTGTTGATACTTGGTCATCTATTTCATTGGTGATGGGGAAAACATGAAAGCTTGAGGGTCATGTTTTGAAATATATGCACTCAATTTACTTTTCAGAATGTAATTATGAATTTAATAATTTTTTACAGCCATTTTTAACTGTGATATATTTTGGTTCAGCGATGTCTTTTCTGTCCGTCTGTTTGGGGACAACCCAAAACTTCCAAATGCAAGAGTTATGCCCCTTTATTTGAAATGAATGTAATATGGAGTATATTAAATATATGCATATGGAAAGAAATTTGATTTTTTTCTTGAATTTTTGAGAAAATTACAAGTTGCTGGACTGAGAAAAGTAATACATAAAGGGTGTGTCGTGTGTCATAGCTTCTTGATGCACTACCTAACATGAAATTTTACAACCTGTGGCATTTATATCATGTTTATACTATAAATCAGCGTCAAAGAAAAGAGACCCAAAACTTGCAACAGGCATATTATGTACCGTTTTTCAGTACTCTTTTTTTCTTTCTTTTTTAATTTTTAGATATGTAATACTTTTTAATCACAGTTCTTGGAGAAATGTAATACTTGAAGAAATACATTGAACTTGAAAAATGTGGTAGTTTTACTCTGTCAGGGTTTTTTTTTTTTATATGAAAAAATAACAACTTTTGTAGGTTATACCAGTGGAAAGACTAGTTAAGGGAAGGTTCCAAGATAATTTTGAATTTGTTCAATGGTTTAAACGATTCTTTGATGCCAATTACAATGGTGGCGACTATGATCCTGTTAATGCAAGAGGTGTTGAAATGGTGGGAAATGCTGGTAAACCAGCAGCGGTAGTCAAATCACCAGCAGGAAAATCTGGTATCTCCAGAGGACCAGCCAAAGGTAAGAATAGATAAATAGCTTATCTTTAAAGTTATTAGACCACATGTGTAGTGTCACTTACTGATATATGTTACATTACCGTATATACTCGCATATAAGTCGGTTTTTTGGGGAGTAAAATATCGATCTTGAAGTCTATATCTGACTTGTATGCGAGTACTAATGTCATAGTATTTTTCTTGGCATACAAAAAGTGATATTTAACGGAATTTTGAATGCGTCAATGACGGTTTAGTCTGTAGCAAATCAAAAGAGCGTTAAACCTTAAATAACATCGTAAAAATAGCGAACAGTGATCAATTTAGTAACCTCTATAAAGAATACAAAAATTACCGATAACAATTAATTACACAATTTTTGCTAGAAAATGGATTTTAATGAGATGGCAGACATTTACCAAAATCCTAGTCCGACTTATGCGGGCTTTCATGTTAAAAGTCTTCAAAATTTATTTCTGAAAATAAGGACGGTCCCCGACTTATATGCCTATATGCGAGTATATACGGTATGTAAAACATTCACGTGACTTGTTGCAATCTATTCTAATCTGTCTTTGTATTATTTGTTAACCTTTTGCTTCTTTATAATTACTCAGTCAATTGATAATGGGATATATAGCCTTTTGTTGTATCCCAAGGAACAAAAAGAAGGGTGAGGAATCTCCAGATATAGTACAGTTTTGAAACATTTGAAATTTATATTGAACTGCATTTAAATTCATAGTGACCATAGTCTTGAGGCTTCTAGTATAAGTAGGATATAGAGCACAGAATAGGCTGGAAAACATGCTGCATAAAGTTAGGCCAGAGTTTATTACACTCTTGATGGCCCCATCCCCGTCGGAGCAATTTTTAGGTCACATGAGGTACACTGGTGACCTGTTGATGTTTGTCATTGTGTGTCGTTCATTAACAATTTTACATTACTTCTGCTTGAAAACTACACAGCCAATTGTTACCATTTTTTGGTGTGAAGCATATCTAGGGTTAGAGAAATGTAAATTGTGAAATTTATTATCTTACTACCCCAAAGGCCTCATGGATAGAGACAAATATGCTTTTAAAAATGTCTTATTTTCAAAAATCTTGTTTACTATTTCCAAACGCATGGAAATAAAAATTAATGTATGGATATAATGTCAAGAAACCCTCTATTATGAAATTTGAAGTTCATGAGGTTATGAAATTTGTGGCCCCTAGTTGAAGTTCAGGTGCTCATGCCTTAGGGCAAAGCCAGTATGACCATATAGTGAACCTGTATTAAATCTTCGAAAATCTTCTCTGTTCCCATTTATATTTGAGAAAAACTAGATGTAAGGTTATGATGTCCATGAAGCCCTCTATCAAAATTGTGAAATCCCTGGGTCAGGGGTTCAGGCTCTAGGGTTGGGTTAATATGGCCATGTAGTGAAAGTATATTTTAGAAAGTTGTCTTCCCTACTCCCATTCATATTTAAGAAAATATGATATCCATGAAACTCTGCCTAAATTGTGAAATTGCTCATATGAAGTGTGACTTCGGGGTTGATTAACATTTACACCTGTATAAATTTTTTCAGCACCAGGTAGAACCACTACAAAGAGCCCCTCTGTTATCAGTAAACCAGTAGCAAATGTGAAAGCAACAGTCAACAGCAGCCATGGGGGTGGAGATAACAGTGTGAAAATAGCAGAATTAACACAACAGGTACATATCTCTTTCTCCTAGTGGACAGGACAGTTCTTATATTTATCTAAATGATTTAAGAAAGATATTTATTAATCCAAACATGAAGTAAAACTGGTAAATAGACAAGCATTCATGAATGAATCAGGTTATGTTGCATACTTGTATATCTTTAGTAATGCTTTTCATGTATTTCAGATCAATGAACTGAGGTTAACAGTGGAAGGATTAGAAAAGGAAAGGGACTTTTACTTTGGAAAACTACGAGATATTGAAGTCACATGTCAAGAGAATGAAGATAGCGATGTTGTCAAATCAATTATGGATGTCCTCTATGCAACAGAGGTATATTTTATGTACATTTATATATTTATTGGGTTCTGAAATCTTTTCTGCACATGGTTTTGAAATTATTGGAGGAAGGAATTGTAGATTGAATAGAAAAGTATATCTCTATACTTTACACATGTCATAGAAACTGATGCAAATAATGTTATATTTCAGAATCAACAAAATGTACCAGTGGCAAGTTGCTTGTTTGAAATACGAATATTGTTGGGGGGAAGGGAGTTAGGAGAAACATAAGAAAATAAGTGAACAATTGCATATAACGTTATCAGTAAAATCACTACAGATAGTTCCAGTGTGTCCTGCTAGATGATCTTCACAATCAAGGCCCTTAAATGATTCCTTCCCTTTGTTCACCATACCTTATCATTCTATAAGAGGAATACTATAGTAATACATTTAATCCAAGTTTTATGATTGTTCAAGCCATATTATGCACACATTACACATTGCTTTGTAGGAAATTTCACAGATATTTATTTTTAGAATAAATGTTGCTTCACATTTGCGTTTAAGATGTTGCTGCATTATGATTATCAAAATGACCTGTCCTTTCCTCAAGTGACTTATGTCGTATTTGCACTATTACAATGTAATGGGTAACATGGAAAATTTGTTGGGTAACAATTTCATGGGTTAAAATAATGCAGGCTTCCATTTTACCTCTTGAAATTCCTCTCCTTCCTATAGATAAAGCACTCTTGCTGTCCGTTTTGCAGTTGCCTGTATAATCATACCCCCAGCCAACAAAGATTTGGAGGGGGGATATAGAATAGCAATGGCTCTCTGTGTGTCTGGCCATTCTATTTTATTACAAATATTTGTCTCAAGTTATAACTGTGTAATGAACAGACATTAGAACTTCATATTTGGTATTGACAGGACTATACATCATGATCCTGAACCAAGGTCATTTGGCCATGATCAATGTCACCGGTGAAAATATATAAGTTTGAAATTTTTGTCCAATGGTAAACTTTGCTATGCAGTGGCATTAAATGCTCTTACTTGACACAGGTTGTCTTTGACCAGATAGTGGTTCAGGAACCCAATTCAGAGTTGTTTTCCTAAGTCCACCATAAAACTTAAATTCTCTGCACCCTGTTCTCAGGGCCAATTTTTCTCCCAAAAACAGATGAGGGAGGGAGGCAATTTTTTTTGCATTTTTATTGGCCAATAAAATAGATGAGGGAGGTATTTTTTAATCCAGAACTTAGTCGGGGGGGGGGGGGGGAGCAATGCGCGAGCCCAGTGCGCCGAACGGGTTGGACAAGTATATTAAGTGAATCAAAAGCAATGAAGATTTTCCTTTATTTGAGTCATTTAAGGCCTGGTCATCTGGACTGGAGACTGCAGAACACTTGTGTAAATTGTACATGTATATAATTGTCTTGAACTGATTCATTTTGAACACAGGCAATATTGATTGTTACATGTATATTGATTAGGTTCTGATGAACTATGATTAAAAAGTAAAGGTATTGATGTAGGGTACCTTAATTAGAAAAGGGTACTAATTTAATTCAAACAACATTAATTTAACTTTGGTTTTTAAAGATGAAATAATAATGGTTGTGTTTCGAAAATCTGAGGATCTATGATAGGTTCATAAAATCAAGATTACATTGAGATTCAATCTATAATTTCAGTCAGATAAATGCTATGCACAAACCACCCCGCACCACAACAACCCCTACCACACTATGTATTTTCTTCAGTAGGTCAACCCGGTGATCACTGCCATCTATCTAACTCAGGCGCCTCATCGCAGCACTCCACAGGACGTCCTCACATCTCGCCTGTCTTCGGTTCAGCCGTCTTTCAAAACGCGGTCTCGCTCGCGATGCATCCTGCAAACTTAGCGAGAGATTATATTTGACTCAAGCACTAACCCTCGCCCTCAACTCATTATCCCATTTCTACTGCCATCAGCTCTCGACCATTCCAGCTCCTCCCTGCCTGCATAGCAACGCCAGCAGACAACCCGCTTTAACATCCCTCCGCTATTCTCCCTGATTACTATCGTCTTTTCCTCGCTTCGCCCTTACAGTGATTTTCCAGAGACCCTCCAATCATAACCGGGATTTTCCCTTCGACGTCTCACTCACGTTTACGCGAACTGGCTGCGCATAGGCACACCAAATCCTGCCGAACCACTCATCACTGATACTCCAATTTTGGATCGAATCACCCATGTCGGCGCATAGCTCTAGCAACCACTGGACTGTCTGTTTAAATATCTGAATCGAACAACTTACCTAGTTTTAGAAGTTCATGTAAATAAATAACAACAAAGCAATCACTCTTATTTTCTTTACGTTTGAAATCAGAAAAAACTGGTACCGTCGTATCCACACTTTTAGTCTACGTAGTGTTACCACTTCCTGTTCCTGATACGCTGGTTACTGATCCATTTTTATTTATGTGTACTATCTAAAAACTGTCGCTTTTGCATTTTCAACCAGAAGTGTACTGGAGCGCGGGTTGTTCTTTGTTAAACTCTAACCGGTCGTCTCATATGCGGTATAGGACCACTACGCCCACCCGGTACTTCTATTTCAAAAACACAACGATGCTAAGAACTGTCGCGTACATGTATGTCAACTTGATGTTTATTAGCCTACCTTTATTTGCATACGTTCGTAGTTTCTTCACATAGGTTTACAACAATTTTTATTCCATAATATATATGCTCTGTTTGTAAGGTGGTCCTTCTGTTTTTTTCGTAACACTTTCACACAAACAACGCGTTGCACCTGTAGATACGGAGAGATATCTTCATCGTCAGCCATTGTGCACTATTCAAAGTTAGAGTTATCGCCGTTCCGGAAATTAAAACCAAGAAAGGTGAAAACAATAAATGGTCACCAACAATCCGGTATCAGATTTCAGTTTGACTAAAGTCATACCTTATCATATCGTAATTTAGCAACGATTTTTCAATGGTAGGCGACTGCATCGCTGAATCACTAGACATTGATGTCAATATGGGCAATTAGCGGCACCGGTCAAAATCGAAAGTAGCTCCGATATCATGCCGAGTGCAGACGATTTATTTGGACCTGATATTAATACGGAACACAATTCATTAATTGGGTACATGTAGGAGTTATATACCTTTACTGGCCCTTGATTCGGAAGTCACAAAGATTCAAAATGAATGTGGATTTATTTTTTTCCCAGATACGTAAGCGCATTGCCAACTTTTTATTTTATTGAAAATTCGATAAAATCGGCAATGCGGCAACTCAAAACAGATGCGCGCGGGCCTCGAGAACCGTTTAATTTCAATTTTATTTGGCCTAATCATGATCACTGTTAAAAAAAGTTGAATAAGCCTCATGGAGGCTAAGGTGCTTGGGTCATGGATATTGTGTATGTAGGTGCAATCCATACATTTGGGACACTTGTTGTAACAGGCATATTTACTTTGTCCTGGTAAAGTCCACTGGGAAGTTGAATTTGGTAAAAAAAAAAAAAATAAGGGTCAGCTTTATATGTAATATGCATGTGCAAAGATTGGTAATAGGAAAGCACATGGAAAATGGGTATTGCAAAATCACAGCCAGGCCAACTTTGGTGTACTGTACAGTATTCATTGAATGTATTATGGTATTTTTATAGGATGGATTTGCTCCCCCGGAGGAGGATGGGAATGTGGAAGAAGAAGAGGAATACTAAGATCCTCCCCACCGCATCCAGCTAGTGTTAAATAAACAACTCATTTTTTGGCTCAACCGGTTGCTTGCCTTCAAAGCAAACATGAAGATTTTTAAAAATGCTTACACCTTGAAATACCAAACATTGTTTCTTCCTGTTTGACAAGAAGATTTGGAAGGGAATCTGTGTCACAACAACACAAGTGCTACAAAAGAGGCCTTTGATTATCAGAGGACATCTTTTCTTTTCGTTGTATAACACAGTATGTGTATATATATATATGTAAAATGTATTTATGAATGTGATAATATTTCAAATTTTGACCATATGCTGTATTGTTTCTTTATACCTTTGAGTGTTATGTAATCTCATTTTGAACAGGATATTGTTGGTCAGAAACACATTGTTTTAATACTTTTCCTTTGTGCACATCTTTCTTCATTCATTATTTCCAGGAAAATTACAAAATGAAGTACATGTAGAAATGCCCCGTAATACATCACAGTGCTTCATTTATGGTAACACATCTTAGGAATTTGTCTTCCTTTGTTTATACCTGTGGAATTTTTCATTTCAAGCTTATTTTTTTTTCATGTTAGTGTAACATAAAGAACAGTACTGCTGACTAACAAAGAAAAATAGAAGTATAATATTAAGTTAGAAGGGGAAAGCAGGTGTATTCAAGAGAATGGATGTGATAAATCCATACAGTTATACAGTTGTATGTAACTTGATTAACGACAGTGCATGAATCAAACTATGTTGAACAATGAAATATGTTTATTAAAGCATGGATATAAAATATTCTTGTATGTTTGTACATGTATTAATTTTTATCTCAAAAGATGTGTTCTTGAGAAGATTGTAGTTTTTGTAAAAGAAATTAACTTTCGAAATATAATTTGTGTAGCTTGGTCCAATCTGGATGAAAAAGGTTGGGTAAAAAATGATAAATTAAAAATTTTGGTTAGAGCATCACATTATTTTGTACAGTGTTAGAATGAAGGGGTGGGCTTCTCAAATAGTGATGGAGATACACATAATTTGCTATTCTTTGTGATAATAAAGGTCTGCTAAAATATGCAAGATACTGGTAAAAGTAGAGGGTGTTATTGATTTATTTTCTCCTTTTTATGAAGGGGAGACAATTTTTTTAGGTCACATCACCTATTGCAGTTGGTCTTTGTCTGTCGTGTGTCGTTTGTTAACAATTGAACATTTTTAACTTCTTGATATATACCATTCCAATTCTTTTCAAATTTGGTATGATGCATCTTTGGGACAAGGGTCACATATTTTAAAAAATTGTAAATTTCAGGACTCGTGCAACCCTGGGGTTTTAAGGGGCAGGGCAAAAACTTACCATTTTTCAAAATTCTTCTCTACAACCACACATGCCTAGGAGAAACTAAATGCATAGTGATGCAGAACAGGAATGCTTCTACCTAGATTGTAAATTTGGTGATCCCCAGGGTAAGGGTTCTGACCCCAGGGTGGGACTAAGCTTGTTAAATAGTGTTTATATGTAAAGCTTCTTTAATGTAGTTAATATTAGTTTGAAACTAAATGGATATTTGAAATGAGCAGGAAGCCTTTAATTATAATTATACCCCCTTGCAACAAGTTGAGGGGATACTGGAATCGGGGTTATCCGTCTGTAGATGCAGTGGGTTTTAAGCGCTAAAATGTTGGCCTTTCCACCATATCGGATATCATGCTTGTGGTCTACCCATGAGACGAGGATGTTCCCTATCGAATTTGGGGTCCAAAGGTCAAGCACACTGGACATCGAAGTAGCAGTATGATTTCCGTGTTCTAGAGTATTATTCTTTCTACCTAGGGTCACTGTCACAATTAACCCTGAATTGTGTTGGGTTCTTTGTAAATCTATCCATTGTGGATGAATTTTTGTCAATCAAGGATAATGTGAATATTCAACTTAACATTTTATTTACAGAGAGTACAACAAAATTAAAGTTTAGTAGCTGAGTCCATGATATTGTCCACACATGGTTGTTGAGGCACCAATAAAATGTTGACATTGCATGAAGAAGTACCACGTCTGTTGAAATGTGTAAATCCACCCTGTTTTCCCGACCAAGATTCGTCAATCCCGTGCTATTGGTCGTTCAGAAGTTCACCTCGTAGCTCTAAAATGATCACCGAGTTGTAGCTTCTTGACAAATTCAAACCACCAAGGTAAACAAGCATGCATGCCCCCATGGTGCAAAATCCAAAATGGCTATTCCTGTTCAAGGTATTATGAAATCGGTGCTTTGTACAAGGCAAAACTAAACATTTAACAAATTAGGGTAGAACTGATCATTTAACAAATTGGGGTAGAAGACCATTCCATCATGATTAGATGCCAAAAGTTTGAATAAAAAATTAACAGATATGACAAATCTTTAGCAGTTTGTCCATGTTACCTGAACATCAATAGGGATTATCCACACTCTAAGGGCAACCCCTGCACAAAGTTGTGTTTTTTATCAGGCGAAGGGCTCAAAAGATACTGAGCGGACAACACATGAGTTTAAGACCAGGGGTTTGAACATAAAAAGTGGCGAAGTAAACAATGTGTTTAACGTAATCAGTCCCAAAAAACATGTATATACAAAATCGAGTGTAGGGCAACACGGACCTCCGACAAAAGGGAAGGAAGGATCAGGTGCCATGGAGGAATAAGCATCCTCTGCTGACCGGTCACACCCGCCGTGAGCCCGTAGTCGAAACAAAGTAAACGGGGTTACCCGTCGTCAAATCTAGTGCGAAAAGGTATGAGACAAATCAGTCAACATATGACTTGGTGATAATTTGTAATCGCAAAGGTCATTATAGCGACCGTAGAATTTGCGAAATGATTACTTTAATTGCGTATTGAATCAACCGAGAGACACACACACCATAAGCAGGTGATAGTGGTACATTACTACATAGAAAAGGAAAGTTGACGATTGCAAAGTCCGCGTTCACCAAATATGAAGCAGAAATGTCAGATTCTGTGGTGTCCTTTATTTCGAGTTCGTCAGGATATATCAAATGGATATAATTTGTGAAAATTATGATTGTTTATTGATAAGACATCGTCTACATACCTATATATATGTAAGGTTGAAGGACATGTGACCTGAAAATCAATAGGGATCATCTATTTTCTAAGGGCAATCCCTGTACCAAGTTTGGTTGTTATCAAGCAGAGGGGTCAAAAGATATTGAGCGGACAACGCATGGGGTTAAGACCAGCGGTTTGACCTTGTGACCAGAAAATCAATAGAGATCATCTAATCTCTAAGAAAAAACCCTAGGCCAAATTTGGTTGATATCAAGCAATGGGGTCAAAAGATATTAAGCGGACAAAACCAACACATGTTGTTATTAGATCAGTGGTTTGACCATGTGACCTGAAAATCAATAGGGATTATCGACTAGGACAACCCCTGTATCCTGTTTGGTTATCAAGCAAAGGAGTCAAAAGATATTGAGCGGACAACACATAGGGTTAAGACCAGTGGTTTGACCTTAAAATCAATAGCGATCATATAATTTCTAAGGAAAACCCCTAGGCCAACTTTGGTTGATATCAAGCAATGAGGTCAAAAGATGTTAAGCGGACAACACCAATTTGATACATGGTGTTAAGAGCAGTGGTTTGACCATGTAACCTGAAAACCAATACCGAAGGGATTATCTACTCTCTTAGGACAATCCCTGTATATACCAAGTTTGGCTGATTTCGAGCAAAAGATATTGAGCAGACAACACATGGGGTAAAGAGAAAATCAATAGGGAACAACCCCTGTACCCAGTTTAGTTGTTATCAAGCAAAGGAGTCAGTATATTGAGCGACAACACATGGGGTTAAGACCTGTGGTTTGACCTTGTGTTAAACCTGAAAAACATAACAAGAAGCCGAAGTAATCGATAAACCTAAGATCGAAAAATACCTAATATTGGCATAATATTGTGACAATACCTCCATTCCCGAGAACAAACTATAATTTTGTAACAGTTCTTCGTAGAAAAACGTTAAAACTGTATAGTTCTCACAAACAGGGTATGACGACTCGGGGGGGGGGGGGATCTGATCAATACGGTTGTTTCCTGATGATTATTGGATTTCATGTTGGATGATGTTTGTTTTGCCAGGAAGATATGTCAACACATGTTGAAAATTCATGCCGTAAAGCAATAACAGATTCATTTTCTTCACTGAGCTGAGTGATTCATTTACCTCAAGTGCAAGACATTTCGGTAGCACTCTGTCGCACAGTTATTATATAGTATACTTTGCAAAGTTTATGAAACAAGCGCCTGTGCTTTGTCGCGTTAACCGGGAGATGGAGTAATTGATCATTTCCATCACTACCATCGGACTCAGTTACAAGTATTGTGGGTACATCATCAGGCTCTAGCTCGTCTCTATATTTGTATTTATTATGGAGATTTATATGAAACAACCTAGTCTTCCCATTTACATTAACCGGCATTAATCTGCAATACTTATTTTCTCCACTTCGAGTGACCCTTTTCAATGCATCAATATATTGTTGTCTGTGGGAAGTAGAAACCAATGATCTGCCCCTGGCCTGTTGATCATAATTCTTTTTGTATATTTCGCCCGATATTTCGTACGACTTCTTCAGCTCGTTTTTGACAAGCTGTCACACTTGCTGGAGAGTCGATCTTTCAAGTCTAATACGTACTGGTAGGTACTCTTTACTTTCGGTTCGACGTCATCTTTCGACAATAGCTCATTCAGTACCGTCATTGGACCTCTGACTGTTCTACCCGGGGTTCTACCAGACATAACTTCAAAAGATTAGAACTTCATGCTTGCTTGGGGAACTTCTCTTAGATATGCAAATAGAAGAGCGGGTCTTTCAGTACACATTTTACGAAACCTAGATTTGAACCGTTCCATTAAACTTTTCAACCAACCCATTGCATGAAGGATGATATGGTGTAGTAACCAACTGTTTGATCGACCCCTCTCATGACACTTGACGTAAACTGACTAACCATATCAGAAAGAATTTCTCTCGGTTTTCCCATCATGCTGAAGATGTATACCAACGCTTCCGCCACGCTCTCTGTCTCTACGTTTTTCAGTGGAATTGCCTCCGGATATCTTGTACCATAATCAACTACAGTCAAAATATGTCGGTTTCCTTCGTCGGTAGCAGGAAAAATGGGACCTACCAGATCAACTGCAACTCTGTCGAATGGAGTGTCTATCAAGGGCATTTTCTCAAGAGGAACTTTCGTAACTTTACCCAAGGAAATGTCCGTTGACGCATATCACGTGACTTACAGTATCTTTTGACATCACCTTCGCTCCCTGGCCAATAGAAACTTGAGGATATGCGGTCAAGCGTCTTCTTCTTCGTACCAAAGTGTCCACCAAGAACACTGTCGTGTGCAATGATCATAACCTTTCTTCTAAGAGTTTCTGGAATAACAAGCTGTATTATTGTTTTGTTACCATTAACCTTTGATGACTTGAAATGTCTGTACAATAACCCTTTCTCAAAAGAAGACCATGAAACACTTCCATCACGAAGGATTTTTTCTTCCCCGACGTTTTCAGGTGTCTCTACGTTCTCGGCGATGCATTGGATGTTTGTAACTCTTTCATCTTGTCGACGTTAGGTAAGCAGAGGATGCTTACTCCTCCATGGCACCTGATCCTGCCTTCGCTTTTGTCGGAGGTCCGTGTTGCCCTACACTCGATTTTGTATATGTTTTTTGGATTATGATTACGTTTAACACAATGTTAACTTCGCCTTTTTGTACCAAGTCGGTAACATTTAGCTTTTTCATACCTTTCTGCTCTTTAAACGTCTGACTTTTCGTTTGTACAGCTTGAAGAATATCACAGCAGTTTTCTCGATGTTCTCTCTTCTGCCACAATGGATCTGGATCTGTCTGATTTCTAACTTCTGGTATGTTTCCTATAATAAGATCATATACAGGTTCCTTCATACATAATGCAGTTACCTTCCCGGTATAAAAAGGAGTATCGGTGTCAATCAACCCTTCCTCTACTTGTTTCTGGATGATCCCCGTCAGTTCACTGTCTTTCACGAGTTCACGTTTCACACCCACACCACTACAACCACTGTCTCTGAGTACTTTCACATAATTATCGCCGACATAGCCCATCAAAACAGGCATATCATCACATACCTGACAAGTACCACCTACTACTGGAAGAATGTGTCCACAGGCCAACTTGTCCATTCTGCATACAACATTCCATGCAACTTGTCTGTTAAATAATTTTAATACACATGCAGATCCTACGTGCGAATTACTCTTCTTATTTGAACACTGTTGGCACGATGCTGTTCGACGGGGTATTAGATCTACACTTATAGCTTGAGACTGAAAAGTACTGGAAGACTTACTGTTAATACTTGACTCATATTGACCTTGACTTTCCTTGGCTGCAAGTCTGGTGTCCTACCTGATGTGGTGTGGATGTTTGCCAATGTTCGAGTACAACTGTTCATGAATTGTTCTCTCAGAAACAAATCGTTTAAGCCTTCGTATATGTCCTTGGACTTTTTGCTAAATTCAACCACTTCTCAACATAGTTATCAAGTCGAGCAAAAAGTTGTGATGGACTCTCACCTTGGTCTGGTTTAGATGAGTGAAACTTTGAATGGAACCTTTCTTCGGTCAACTGGAACCGCTTGAGTAACGCCAGATTCAACTCTCTGGAATCACTTGCTTCAGACCCAGGTAAACTTCAAGTATATTTTACCTTTCAGTAACAAAGCACTGAGATAGATTGCCCAGATAGAATTCTCCCATCCTGCATTGGTTGCGAACCTCTGCAAAATAAAAAGTAAAATGGTTTCAAATGACAAAACGTATAAATAAGTCCACAAATCGAATATGTGAATTACTGTAACTATGATATCGATCTCTCTATCCATACGAACAATCACGTAACAACGTTCATTTTCCGTTATTTTTTTTTTTTTCATGGAACGTTAGGCTAGTTAAATTAACTGACATTGCAAAGTTAGATTAACATGTATTGGCTTGAACAAACCCACCCCCTACCTCCCCCCCCCCACCCCCCGGCCCCCAATGATTCATTGTAATGAAGGACAAAGTTCTTATTGACCTATTTTCACGCCGGAGGGGGGGGGGGGGTCTCAATCTAATACTTTTGAGGTCAGACTTCCGCTGAGATTTTCAAAAACACTGACCCATTCATATATTCCAATAGTTTTTAAAAAACCATAAACCATATTCATATATTTCCGTTGAAAATCATATATTGTGACCTGTTCATCATGTATTGCTGCACATGCAATTATATTTAAGTGCATATATTGTTATTGTAATACTTCAATATTTGTAAACAAAATCCGTGGCATGACACGAGCGCTTGTAACTCAACGAATGACGTTAATTGTCTCCCCCCACTTTGGAGGGGAGACATAAATAAATTGTTTTTGGCCCGTCCGTCTGTCCGTCACAAATTAAGTTTGTCAGCGCAACTCCTCTGAATTAAACTACTGATCTGATTTTGAATTTCTAAACTTGATATGTAGCAAGGACATCATAATAATATGTAGTTATGCATATTACCAGAAAATTTTGATCCTCCAATTTTTGTGGGAATTATGGTCATTTGCCTTAAATCCTCATGAATAACCTTATCAGCGCAACTCCTCTGAAACTACTGATCCGATTTTGAAGAAACTTGATACTGTAGCAAGGACATATATGTAGTTATGCATATTACCAGGAAATTTAAATCCTCGAATTTTTGTGGGAATTATGGTCATTTAAACTTAGGAATTTGCCTTAAAGCCTCATGCATAACCTTGTCAGCGCAACTCCTCTGAAACTACTGCATGATATGATTTCTATAGGAAACTTGATCAATATGTAGTCCTTAATTAAGGACATTATAATTATGTGGTTGTGCATATTAATAGGAAAATTTTGATTCCCTAATTTTTGTGGATGTTAGACTTAGAAATTTGACAAAAATCCTCAACACAATTCCTTTGAAACGTACTACTCAACCACTTATTAGGCCTATAAGATGTCTTCACTCGAGCTCGGCCTTTTCCGGAGAAGGCCGAGTGACGTTCCGATTGGTATGACGTCATGCTTGGTAACCCCGTTGCGTTGTGGTTACCGTTGTCATTTGTACACTTTGATCTGTGACGGTTAGACGAGGTTTTCACACAGAGACAAAAAGCTTGAATATCACAATGAAAAGGGAAAGATCTACCGAGAGAAAGAGCAGAAGTGTGTCTAAGAGGGTAATGCTCCGAGAAATAAATCCTTTCCCGTCTCAGAATGTTGTTTTTATGACGTATGAGAAACAAGCGTTGTTTACATTTTTTGAGGGCATGTCGTTTCGAGCTTATAGAGTAGACTAATTCGCAATTTCTTGTTTATCATTATGGAGTAAGCCATACCCGGATAACTTCAATAGCTGATAATGCTTATACTATGAAAAGAGGAAGGGGAGGCATAGGCGTAGGACTGTTTTTTTAAAGTGTGTGTGTGCCCGGG
>CAJDSM010004469.1:8258-25449 GCA_903981925.1 Ostrea lurida
GTGGCCAAACTTGGTACATAATGTTTATTTGTAAACTTATGAAAGACATCTTTAGTGCTATTCAAATTAATTTGAAACTAAATGGATATTTGGAATGAGCAGGGAGCCTTTTGTCATAATTACATCCCAGGCAACAAAGTTAAGGGGGGGGGGGGTGTTATACTGAAATCAGGGTTGTCAGTTCATCCGTCTGTAGCTGTAGTAGGTGCAATAGTTTTTGGGCTTTAAAGTGTTATCCTTTCCACCTAGAGTCACCATATGATACATATTGACTACTCATGGGACGAAGAATCAAAGGTCAAGCGCACTGGACATCAAAATAGCATTTATTAGTTTCCAGTATCGAGAGCATTATCCATTCTACCACGAATCACCATATCATACAAATGGACTACCCATGGGACATAGATGTTCCCTAATGAATTTTGGGTTCAAAGGTCAAGTGCACTGGACATCAAAGTAGCAATATGGTTTCCAGGCTCTAAAACATTATTCTTTCTACATAGAGTCACCATATTATACATATGGACTACCCAAGGGACGAAGATTTTCCTTATTGAATTTAGGGTCAAAAGGTTCAAGGTCAAGCACACAGGACATTAAAATAGCAATATGGTTTCCATTTAAAATTCATATTTTGATAGATGGTATTATGTGAACAATGGATTCCATATTGAGGCTTAAATGCAAAATATGAGACGTTCTATATGGGAAATGATTCTCAGGTGACCGTTAAGGCCTGTGGGTCTCTTGTTTACTTTTTTCTGGATCACCATCATTCTGGGTGAAAATGGATTAAATCTAAGAAATTGTCTGCAACTCCCATATGTATTTGAGCAAAATTTAATGCATTATTATGATGTCCATGAGGCCCTTTAATCAAATGTGAAATTGATGGTTCCTGGGTCAGAGGTTCAGGCCCTTGGGCAGGGCTAATATGGTCATACAGTGAACATTTGTTAAATCTTATCTTCTTTACTTGTCTAGGGGTGAGGATTGTAGAAATGATTTATTTGCTTCAAATTTATATTTTGAAAGATGACATTCATTTGAACAAAATACTTCATATTGAGGTTTAAATGCAAGAATGAGATCCCCCTTGTATGGGCTATGATACTCAGGTGACTGTTAAGGCCCATGAGCCTCTTACTTAAAATGCATGTATATTGTTATTATGAAGGAATTCCAGAGTGATTTAAGATAACAATTAATGCATACTTTCAGGTTTCTATAACAAAGACAGAAGGATGGACAGGTAAGTTGGCTTTATTATACATTTCATACTTTGTTGAGGTACATCTAAACATTTTGAGCAATCCAGTATTTGAATACAAAGATATTCTCCTGATAGTATCAAGGTCAAAGAACAAGGTAGGATTGTATGATACATAAAAAGGCCCAAAAATTCTCTTTAAAAAGTGTCTGGAATTACCCCTTTATCATTGTTAAAGAAAGTAAAATATATGGCAGGTATACTATGATAAAAAAATCGAAACGTTATTCCTAATTTGATAGTATTATGACATCATGAAGAAGACATTTTTCCGCCTTTTTTCAAAATAAGCCTGAAAACAGTCAAATGTCGTACAGATTATTGCTCAGAAAAAGATGTGCGCATTTGTTGAGCAAAATGAACGTAATATATATTGTGTATCATTTTAAGATGAAAAACATATTTGAATATGACTGCGCATGCGCTGTATGTTTTCTGATAAGAAAATCACCAGGCTTTGCGGATATTTCCATTGAAAATAGCATTTTTGCAATTTTATGCCAACTTCAATCTCATCAGATGACACCATTCATTTTGCTGATCAATCTGAGAGTATTGTTGGTTTGCTAGTCTATTCCTCATTTGACTGCAAGAGTTTGAGCTCCAAGTAAAATCATCAATATTTTGGGCCAGATATGACTTTAGAAACTGTACCTACTTAAATTTTGGGCCAGGTGACTTGAGAAACTGTACTTACTTATATTTTGGGCCAGGTACTGAGAAACGTACCTACTTATACTTTTTGGGCCAAGTTGAACTTGAGAAAACTGTACCTACTTTTTTCTTCAGATCACAAAGATACGGAGTTAGAAGGGAAACATTCATCAATGGGGTAAGAAAAAAATTCACTTTCCTTTGTATTTATGTTGAATTTTGACAAGTTAATAGCTCTATTCATTCGTAATCTCCTTCCTCTTTGTGTAGCTGAGTCATATTTTTTAATATTTACATCTATCTGAATTGTTAGGAAACCAGGGTATTTCATTATGTCAAACTCGATGGGACCAAGAAAAAAGTTCAAGATATCCATGGATTCGAGATATCGAGAGTAAAAATACTCAGAAAATAGGTGGCTTGGACCTCCAAATAAGTTCAATATAGACATCTTATTCGAGATATTATTGTTTGTGATGCGGAAGCTCAACTGTAATATGCGTTAATCGTATATGATCCATAATAACATTTCTTGCTATTTGGCAAATCAGTTCAAACAACAAATAACAACATATTTGTTGTTAAAATATTACATGTGCACTCACTAAAGATGACATCTGAAAGATATTTTTACACAGGATATACAAATGTACTTTGTATTTACATAAAATCCAGCTCCCCAAATTGTGTTTGTCAACAACCCAGGAACCATGAGCAAAGGTTTCTAAAAACTATATCTCAAGTATTCAACTTTATATATAATTATATGTTAATTATAATCAATTTATGTAGCAAACACAAAGAAGAAAAAAACAGAAAATGTGTACTTTGGAAATGAGTCGCACAACATGTAAACATGCACAAGAAGGGTCATGCCTTGTATAGAAAAGAAAAGTTTAATGATAGATGTCTCAAGCACATCTTCACTTTTATACGCCCGTCAAAGACAGGACTTGTTTTGGTATAGCGTTGTCCGTCTGTCCTGGCCTTGTAGGCAGGATACAGATTGAACCATAAGCTCCAGAATTTACATCTTGGTAAAATTAATCATCATGATGAGGAAGACGTCTATTGGTTTTCAAGGTCAAGGTCGTAGTGTCACTTTGTAGGAATAAGTTGTAAGCAGGATACAGACTAAACCATAAGCTCCAGGATCTTACAACTAGGTGCAATTGATCACCATGATGAAAGGAAGATGTCTTTTGTTTTTGAAGGTCAAGGTCGTCACTAAGTACAAAAAGTTATAGACAGGATACAAATCAAACCGCAAGACCCAGGATCTTACAACTTGGTAGAGTTGATCACCATGATGAGAGGAAGATGCCTATTGTTTTTTCGAGGTCAAGGTCACTGTCAGCTATTAGGGTAACCTTGTAGGCATTACAAAGATCAAACTGTATTTGGGCTAGGACCATCAGAATTGGTACCTATGCACCTTATGCCAAGTGAAGGATGCATATTGTTTCTTAATAAGCATAATAATGAATTGGCATTTAAAGGACAGTACTAACTCTGCTGATATATGAATCCCACTAAAATTTGTACGGGCGTATTGTGCTACGTTGGCGTTGCTCTTGTTGAAATTTAGGTTTGTTTGCTTAATTTTACATCCATCAAATGCAATTATATTGTCAATTAAATATCCAAGTAATTTTTTATACCAATAACTTATTCATACCCCTTTATGTAAAAAGGCTCAACATTTTCTGAAGTTGATTTGAATAGTCATGTATCAGTGTTACTGTTTGATTTATTCTACTTTGCTTATGGATGTAAATTGATATGAATTAATGAAAAACATGTTTTATGGTTGTAATGTAAATTTAGATGAGATGTGTTCTTGTTTTCATTATTAGAGATATGACAGTTGCCAATTTTTTGCAAAAATTTAATCATTTGCTTTATTAAACCGTCACATATTCCCATTGATGACAACAAAATTATAGTTTTCTTGATAAAATTCGATCCTTTTGAACATGTAGTTTGCTACACAAGGATCTAACAACTCGGCATTGAGGGTGATCATTTTCTGCGAGATAATGAATACTCAGGAAATTGAAAAGCCAGTTACAGGATGACCAACTTCAAAGTGTGAATTGTGTACTTTTTACACATTCAGCTCTTCTATGTACAGCGTATATGTTTGGAGTAATAATATTTTTCACGTTTATATGTTTGGAGTATTTAAATGAGGTTTTTCACGAATCTCCATAAAATATTGCCGACATTTACACAAATCTGACACATTCACGCATCCTTCCGATAAGCTTTATACAGTAATGGAGCAATATTCTTACCTCTCCTTATCTTCCTCAGCATGGTATGGTACATCGTCCAGACCGATGTGAGGTATGTAACAATGGTGGTTCGAGGAAATTCATTTCTGTAATTTAGAAGTTCTTTTACCGATACAGTTAAAGCAAGTTCCTTATTGTGCGTCATGTAGTGCGTTTGCACATGTACTAGGTTATTTCAAGTCGATCATTTACAATGTGGCAAGTCAAATATCATGTGGTTCATTTGACAGAATCTCAAAGCCATATTAAATATCAGGTAGAAACATTGGTGTCACAATGCCAATCCATCCAATTACATTTAAGATGATTTATTGACTTCTCAGCACAAATGGGGATATTACAATGACACTTTCAAAAATCATATATAAATATGTAAGTATTAAATGTTTATTTTTGCCATCTACTGATCACACAAAAATATTTTCATCACACGCTATTTGTCTGTGCAAGAAATGCCAAAATTTAAACATGCTGATGAATTTTTTTTTTTTTTCTTATTTTTTTCCCCCATCATTATCAACAACTATCGCAGCATATTCTGATTTTATTATTTATATTGATCCTGTTGTCTGTCTGTCCGTTCGTTCTTCCGTCCCTGCCTCCTATATGATACTGTTCTGAAACCACTCAACAGAATTCTATGAAACTTTACATTATGCCATTGTGCACCTTTTCAAATTTTGATCTGAATGATTTTGGGGGATTTCCAAAGCAAAACATGGACTTTGCCTATGTACTGTAAGGGCAGGGGGTGTCCAAACTCCTATCCACTACTCATCTAAAACCACTGAACAGAATTCTATGAAACTTTCAAAGATTTTTTGTTACATGATCCCATTATGCATGCACCTCCTATTTTAAATTTTGATCATAATGATTTTATACCTACAGGGGAGCAGAGGGTATCACATATTGTTTCTTGTATGTAATTGGCACACAAGACTTTCTGCAAAGTAAAATTCTTTATGAGAAGAAACTGATTTGATTGGTCAATAAAGGTCATAACCTCAGGTCACAAGAGTTCGACCTCAATGCAATGTTGTTAGATCTATGTAAGCAGATCAAAGGATTTCATTCTAATTATAATGAAACGAAAGAAAAATTACTAAGATATGCATTTGTAGTGGTTTATATTTGTCAACTATCATTTTTATTTTTTTTTTTAGTCATACAGCGACTACATCAGGGAATTCACCCACAGCAGAGCACCCCCACCCCCCATGCCACCTTATGGACCACCTGTAAGTCATAATATGAATTGTTAAATGGCATGTACTTTTAGGAAAGTGAATAAGTTTATTTTTCTTTAAAAGTGTATATTTTTAAAAGAATATGAAAATGTAGCAAATTCTTCCCGAAATATTGGCAATATCAATGTCACCAGCATACTTGCTTCAGTTTCTCATTTTATGACCTCCCTTCCCCCTTTTGAAGAGAGAAATACCACTTTAAACTAGAGAATCCTCATTAGGCAAATTGGGTTTCAAAACTACTTTCAATGTTGTTTTACATAATAAAAGAAAGGAAGAGAGCTGTAGAGTTGAATAATATCAAATTTGATTTGATCTAATTACAGCCACCAGGATTTGCGATGGATCCCATGATGCCTTACAGTGGTCACTATGATCAAAGACCAAGAGAATACATGATGCCTTCCCCAGATTTCAACATGGCCTCAATCTCTCGATCTAGAGCTGACAAAAGATCGGTATGTAACTGCAGCTTTTAATTGTACTTGCATGTTTTGAGGCTATGGCTATTTGTTATGTCTTTGTGTTGTGAAATGACATTCAAATATTTAATGCAATCAACTTTTGAGTGGACAGGCATACCATGTAGAATTTGTAGATGTATTAAATGTGGATTTTGATATCAGTATTAAAGTCAATGTTATTCGTTTTAGTACGAGAGGGATGTTGATGATTTCCTGAGGAGAACTACAGAAGGAAGTAGACGCCGTCGACACAGTAGTGGTGATCGGGATCGCAGTCGAGAACGGGACCACCATCGCCACCGAGATCGCAGATAGCAGTGCTGACCAATTGATATCATTCATTGTGCAATGTACATCATTTACCTTGAATTTATAGCCATTGATGTCCAATGTCATTTTTAAATACACTGTACAAATATATATATGCATATACATGTGTGTTGTGCGTGTATGTGTGTAGAATAGACACACGCACACGTAGAAATGAAACAGGTTGCCCTCTTTGTTTGCTTTACATGGTATAGTGCCATACAGTGTTATCAGTGAGTCCTTATTGTGAGTGAGATGGGGTAGAGAGTGAACAAGTTGCACAGTACTTAACAGTAGTAAGTGTACTTAGTTGGAATGGCTACAAGTTGTAACTTTCACCATGCACATACATTGTACTCATTTACAGACAGGTACTTGTATCTGCAGTTTTGCTCCATTATAGTTACACTGCCATTTTTTGTACCAGTTTGGATTTACATTTTCATTTCATCACTAAATTCATCATCTCATTGCTGTCATCATTTGTTTATAATATGGATAGATATAAACATTTTCATCCAGTTATTTTTTGTTCCAATTTGGGCATGTATATGTTACATTACCACGTCTGTGAATTACTACCCGGTACTGTTGGCAAGATCTTGTGAGGAGGGGGGGGGGGGGGGGGGGGGGGGGGGATGAGCAGTGAGTACAAGTTTGGTTGTGTGCATTGTAAGATTTGTACGTTTCTTTTGTAAGATGGTAAACAACACGAGGGCTGGGTTTTACTTTATCTCTGTTGTACATTTTGCACATAAGTACAGTGTATTATAGAAGAAATATCTCTATCTGAATTTATTTGTCAAATAAACAATTAATTTTGGATGTGTATTGTTATTAAGGTAAAGGAAGAAGATATTTGAGCAGAGTATTGTGGGGTTTTTTCAACCTTCACAGAATCAATCCCACGAAGTGCCATGAACATAATCAGAATTAAGTCATGCTCTGTAAATTTAGATATGCTGGATGTCCTGAGGTAATATTTTTTTGTCCAAACTCTGCTCTAAATTGACATCTAATCGTCATGAAATGGTATGATTAGTTTTGCTTTGTACAAAGTACCAATTTCACAATACCTTGTACAGGAATAGCCATTTTGGATTTTGCACCATAGGGGCATGTATGTTTCTGAAACATTTCTTGTAAGCAAGACGTACTGTATTTTATATAGTGGCCCATATCAAACAGGATGAAGATGAACTAACTAATGCTGCATTCATTTTAAATATCTGTTGGCCCATGGATGCAGTCATAATAAAAATTTGGTTTCAGAAAAATATTACGAATAGCACAATTCTCAAAGTGGTATAATTTTGGTGCAAACTGAAGGTGTAAGACATTTCACCTGTATAGGATAGCCAGATTCGATCTCTGGTGGCCAGAAAGCTCAGTTGGTAGAGCACCCGACTAGAGATTCAGGGGGTCCCAGGTTCTAATCCCAGTCTGGTCCATTGCATTTTCTCCTAGTTGCATTTGGTGAAGTTGACCATCCTAAAATTGCAGGTTAAAGTCCTGCCAGAGGCAATAAGAACCTGGGTTGTGTGTCTTTGAAAATCAGGGATGTGATTTTCCCTCTTTTCAGAGGAAATCTGATTTACTCAAATTTTGAAAAAAATCAAAAACTGGGGGTTTTATATATAGTGACAGAAAATTATATTTTTCCAGGTAGGGTGAAGTATTTTCCTTCCTTTTTGACCAGTTTTCCTCTGATTGATGAGGAATTCAGTCGCATCCCTGGAACACGACACTTTAGAAGGAGGGAGGAGTGTGGTGGTCAGCCGGGTTCGATCTCCGGTGGCCAGATAGCTTAGCTGGTAGAGCACCCGAATAGAGAATCAGGGGGTCCAGGTTTGAATCCTTGTCTGGGCCGTTGCATTTTCTCCCTTACTGTTGCACACCCATGGCTACAACTACACCTGTATGTGCAGTATTTGATGTGGAGGTATATTGATTAAGTGATACATCTCTTGATTATGTCAATGTAGATAATAGCAGATGGCAAATGCCAAAATCTGTCATATCAGCCCTCAGGATTCATATTGGGCCTTCAGCCCTCGAGCTGGTATAGTGCCACTTGGACTGATATAATATGGACCTTAGCATGCAATATTCTCTCTATAACAAGGCAACGCAAGCATATAGCTTCTTGCAACATAAGATTAATAGCACTTGACCTTGCAAATCAATGAGGGTTCAAAAAGGTTGGATGATCTGATGAATGCTGTGTCTTCTATCTTGTTCACAAGATTTTTAGACATTAGTAACCTTGAAAATGGAATAGTGTTCATCCTTACCATGGGCAACATTTGTGGAAGGTTTGATGATCCTCTGCCCTTGGTACGATTCACAAAATTCCAGACACGCACACAGCAGTGATGCTATATCCCCTCTACAACTAGTTGCGAGGGGACAATGTGTAGCACAACAAAAATATCTTTTTAACTAGTTTATTCCATATCGTGTGTGAATTTATATAACAACAATATAAATAAAACAGCAGATTGACTGGATCTTTGCCAAATCTATGAAATTTCAAATTTAGATCTTCATATCGACATACTGTGACATTATTCTGTCACATACTTGTGCATTTACCAATCTTTCATAAACCTATGCTGTTTTAATGTATCTCTCCATAAGTGCAATGATCCTTCAACAAAGTGCAGGAAGAAATCAATAAGCCACTCTCACCTGCATCTTGCTCATACAGTGATAAAGACACCAAAGTTTAGGACACATCCTTGATGTGAATAAATCCATTATTATACCAAAAACATTTTGGAAAACACAAAATCAAACCCCTGTTAGTTTGGAATGGATCAGCAGTTAACACTACCTAACTTGGCAATTTGATTAAAAAAATAGAAAAGTATTACATGCTGCTCTATATTTTCGTTTATTTTTAAAAGGAAGCTGACCTTTACAACAATGTGTTACTGTAAAAGTGATTATTTACGTTGGGGGTTAAGTACGCGTTTTTCCATGCCCAACATTTCGTGTGGGGGAAAAATACGCGGTCACTGAATGAAATATATAACGTATATGATATTTATATATATACGCGTGGGGGAAATTTACGCGCTCATTACACAACCGCGTAATTAGTGTAAATTTCCCCCACACTTAAATAACCACTTTTACAGTATTCCTCTTTAAATTTCAATTCAACATGCCCATGCACAACTGAATTGATGATCATTTTTAACTGATGTGCATATTTATCCAATTACAAAATCATTGTAGGTGATTAATGAAGACATCAAATCATTTACACAGAGCTCTAGAAATTAATTTTCGAAAGCAATACTTCCACCACATTGATGTAAATATCAATTAAATTTTGCATGCAATAATTGATTTGATACATGCATCAAATGAATAATAGAATTTAATGATAAATAATTCACATGTTAAATAATATCTTCTTTCATTTGAGTTAATGTAATGGCTGTTCTGAACCGTCCTTGCCCAAGGAATCATGATTTGAACCTGAATCTACATTTTATTAGGATGTATGCATCATCAATTTGACACATCCACTCTAAAGTCCTTGTGGTTCATGAGATTTATTTTGTATCTTTAAACCTCACTTTGGCTCCAGGGGTCAGGTTTTTTTTTTTTTTTCAAAACTTGAATTGATACTTAACATGGAAGCATCCATATAATTATTTTTGGTTTGATCGTCCTTGAGATTTTTTAAACACCACCTTATTTTCACAATTCTTGCTTACTTTCCTGTCCCTTCACTTTAGAAAACTTGAATTCCTTCATTTCGTACCAATAGTTGAAAATGGCAATGTGGTTCTGGAGATGAAGTAAACTATGGGAATTTTTTTTGCAGAAAATGACTGACTTTGATAAGTTTTGATCAAAAAAGCTCACTTGAGCCAATATATTTTTTTTTATAAAAAAAACAAAACAAAACAAAGATATATAAGGAGTATGATATTTGTAATATGGGGAATATAACAAAAGAGCGCCATGGCCACATCGCTCACCTTGAACCCACTGCTTCACTAAGAAGAGCAGTAGTAGCAACTTTAATCCCCTATTGTGGCCCCACCCAACACTCACTGGAGGGGGATTTGAACAATACCTTGAATCTCCCACAATATCACGAAGCTTTCATATAAATTTCAGCTTTCTGGCCCAGACTGGTTCTTAAAAGAAGAGTTATAAAAGATTTTCCCTATATAATCATATGTAAAACTTTGATTCCCTATTGGGGCCCATCGTACCCCCGGGGTCATGCTTTGAAACAAACTTGAATCTCCATATATCAGGAAGCTTTTTCATAATTTTCAGCTTTCTGGCCCAGTGTCCTTGGAGAAGAAGATTTTTAAAGATTTTCCCTATATATCACATGTAAAACTTGTATCCCCTATTGGGCCCATCGTACCCCGGGGGTCATGATTTGAACAAAACTTGAACTTCGCACTATATCAGGAAGCTTTCATATAAAATTTCAGCTTTTTCGCCCCAGTGGTTCTTGAGAAGAAGATTTTTAAAGAATTCCCTTATAAATCATATGTTAAAACTTTGATCCCCTATGGAGGCCCATTGTACCCCCGGGGTCATGATTTGAACCAAACTGAATCCCACTATATCACGAAGCTTCATGTAAATTCAGCTTTTCTGGTCCATGGCTTTGAGAAAGAATTTTAAAAGATTTTCCCTATTAAATCATATCATGTAAAACTTTGATCCCTATTGGGGCCCCATCGTACACCCGGGGGTCATGATTTGAAAACAATCTTGACCTCTGCACTAATATCACGAAGCTTCATGTTAAATTGCACTTTTTCTGGTCCATGGTCTTGAGAAGAAGATTTTTAAAGATTTTCCCTATATAATCATATGTGTAAAACCTTTAGATCCCTTATGTCGCCCATCGACCCCCGGGTCAGATTTGAACAAACTTGAATCTGCACTATATATTCAGCGAAGCTTTCATATAAATTTCAGCTTTTCTGCCCAGTTTCTTAGAAGAAGATTTTAAATACCACCACCCTATTTTTGCATTTTTCGTGATTATCTCCCTTTGAGTGGGGGCTGGTCCTTCTATTTGAACAAACTTGAATCCCCTTTACCCAAGGAATGATTTGTACCAAGTTTGGTTGAATTTGGCCCAGCGGTTCTTGAGAAGAAGTCGAAAATGTGAAAGAGTTAACAGACAGACGACAGACGGACAAAAGGCGATCAGTGAATAGCTCATCTTTGCAACTTCGATGAGCTAAAAATATACTAAAGAATACACTTGGAAAATGGAATGCTTTTGGATGATGCCAATGCTAAAACATGAGAAGATGCCCTTTGTTCTGTTTGTCAAAATGAAACAAAAAACAATGAAATAGAAACAAAAAACAATGAAATAGTTAAACAATGCGACAAATGTAGTTTTTTTTTAAACTCTACTCATATATGGTAACAAGGGAAAAAATAATATGAACACAAAATGCGGTAGACTAAATTTGAAAACCGTAGAGTGGTTGTAATATAAGTATTTGGTGGGAGGTAGAAGACAATGATGATTTCAACATTTACAATATCAAAGTAAGAAAAAAATGCCCAATATCCATGTGCGTTTTCAATGAAACGATATCATTTTGAGTTTTTGACACTCGTCAATACCATGTTCAGTGACACTTAGAATGAATACTTATGTCATTGTATTCAGTGACACGTGCATTGCATACAAGAGAATATATAACATAGATTATTAATGTACATATATACCAAAACCATTTCCTCACATTTGTATCAAGTGATAGTATGTACCCTTTCTGAAAAACCACCATGCTGTACACCATAGCTGAATTATCAATATATAATATCCTGCAAGTAAATAAGAAAATAATTTGCACGATCCTACATCTATATGTAACTATACTTTCTCTGTCAATCATGGAGGGAGCATAATGATTTTCATAATGAAGCAATTGCCAATAATTAGTCTCATATACACAACAACTGCAATAATTTATGACATATACCATGCAATCAATGTATATGAAATTGATGTATTTAATTTTCAAAAAATTGGAGACATATATTACAACAGAAATTTAACACACATTGTTTTTACTATTCTTGCTGTAACACTAAATATTTACTTATCATCTTTTAAAAAGTTCTAAAGAATTGGAGTACTCAGATTTAGATTTTTACATGAATTTACCATTGAATATATTTCTTCATTTTAAAGACTTTATACATGCAGTGTTTATAAATCTACATACACAAGAGAAGTTTGAATTAAAAGAGAGACATGAACTCTGCTGGTATGGCAACAAACGAAGTTGTAAATTAAACAAGAGTACAGTAAACGGTACATTGTGAAAAGCTTTAATATAAATAGGGTACAAAAAGTTAGAGTGTTTCTCTTAGGCCATGATTTATAGAACTTTGCTTCAGGTAGTATCAGCCATCATAAGGCTCCTAGCTTAAAAACTGACAAGAGGTTAGATGAGTGGTTGTAAAATATTTCCCCAAATTTTAGCAAGTTTAACAACCTGTAAATATTTTAAAAATCATAAAAAAAAAATTTTGAATTGTTGAGAATCAAATTCCTTGCACTATTTGCACATCTTTAAGTTATTACTAAGACCTTAATTAGCTTCAAAGCTGAAGTAGACAGACCATGTCCGTTCAACAATGTGTAATTTTCTCAAAAAATGAAGAAAATCAAAATCCATGCCAGATGCACATGTATCTATACTCATATCAACACTCTGTGAAAAAGAAGGTTCTCACTTAAAAACTGAGAGGAATTAACCAGACAAATCGTGTGCTCTCTATGCAATACTTCCTGAAAACTGAGTAAGTTCAATAGTTTGTAATTTTCTCCAAAGAAGATGGGTGACATTATCGAATTATGAAGCGAGTGCCCACAGAGGACAAATATCAAAGTTAAAATTGAAACTCCCCAGAAAAACAGAAAATTTAAATCTAGTTAACACAATCAAGACCATAGTGTTCAAAAATAACTTTTCTTGTGTGCGCAAGTAAAAGAACATTGAAAAATCAAAATTGAAAATGACGTATACGCGAAAAACGCACGAAAATATCAGCAAATTTGACTTTTCCAAGCAAAATTTCACATAAAGTGGGTCAAGTTTCCATTGTAAACTGAGTAAAATATGGTAGTGGTATGTTCATGTGTAAATGTTTTGTAAATAAAAATATGGAGACTTGACCCACTCTATGAAAAAAACTTACTTTTTGTATATAACTTTTGCCGCATTATCAAGAAAATTTCTAAGTCCAAGCCAGTTGACCTTTAAATAGGCTTAAAATTCCCATATCGTGCAAGAGATGAAAAGCCGAGATCGTATAGCGACAGTCTTAGTTGATGAGTCCAAAAATGCATACCTGTGGTACCGTTTTTCCTACGTGTTTTTCTTTTCTTTTTTTTTCTCTCTTTGGTGGTATGAATTTATTCTAAACAATACCATTATAATATTTTTTTGGCATTATTATCGCTAAAGTTTTACGAATAACAAGTGAAACAAGCAAATTCTTATGTTGCAGAGCATCTTCAGATGGACAGTACCACATTGACGTGTCCAAGATAGAGTCTAATTTACTTCATGCAAAAATCCAATCTCGACACACACGCAAAGACGCTACAACCTAGTGGGTAAAATATTCGCCTACAAGTATTTGTGGGTTGGTTTTGTCAGTGCAAATGCGGGGCACGTACTGTAGGGTGTTGCGCGCATATATGCAGTGTCATTTGGTACCTTGGGGTAGTCCAGACATTCAATGTATTATGCGAGTGTGAAAACCGCCTAATGTCTTGAAATACATGATGCGGCCTGTGAACAAATTCTGACGATGATTCTGATTAAAATATCTGCTTGATGCATGATCGATGTATTTTTTTAATGCATGTATTTTGAATAGCATTTTAGAACGGTACTGTATCTATTGTAAATACAGGTAAAATGAATGCGGATTTTAAACTCCCGATTCGCAATCGGTACCCTGAGTCGTGAATAGGCACTCCGCTCGATAAAGTCACCCATCTTCTTTAAGAAAATCAAAATTCTTGCAGGCACATCTTCAATACTCATTCAAACTCTCCATAAAACAAGAATGGTGCTCACTTGAAAATTGTAGGAGGAGTTTGCTGAACAAATTATGTACCCTCAAAGGGGCAAAACTCCTGCAAGGGAGGTCGAAATGGAATCAAAATTGCAATATGATCTGGAGTTACCCACAAAGCGCAGCTACATAGGAAGTTTCTGCATTGGCAGTAGAAACAGAAAACTCTAAACGTTTGGATGGACGTAAAGACTAAAGACATCACTGTACCATGCTAAAGACGGACATATAAAAATCACTAGGAACTTTGGCATGCTATCCTAGTCTTTTCAAGCTACTTTTCATTTCATTTTGTGTTAGTGTAATATTTACTGTCTACAACCCCATTATATCCTATTTTGTTTTCAAAAGAAAGTCCTGCATGCATCCCATGGTAGCCCCATCCTATAACATAGAATGCACAGTACTGTTTCATTCCTGTTAATGTCAAAAGTTTACAACGAGAACATAGCCGCTAGCACTACATGTGTGTTGCTTACTCTATGGTGTCTGCAGTTTTTCTGTCATCTGTGGTAGAGAAGATAGGGTAAGTCATATTTTGAAATATAAAGATCAAAAATACACATTACACTGAATGGTCATCAAAAATCATATGACAAGAGTGCTGCCACCTTAACAAAATATATCCATCTTCATCATAAAGGATCTATTGTGTACCCTAAAGTCCATTCATAATAATTTATATTACAGTATCTAATCAACAAAAAATAGTCAAACATTTCCTCGAAATGTGAAATTGTGCTGCAGTTCATGGCTATGGTGTTGTATATTTTAAGTATCATAATTATAATACAGTTTTCTAACAGCAGACAGTTTCTGAGAAAACTAAAGAAAATCTAAATCCAAGCAAAAAACATCTTTGATTACATTCAAAGTAATATGCAATATGATAAGGACCTTCCTTAAAAACAGAGAGGAGTTATATGGAAAAATCCTATATACTTCATAAAAGGGGGCAACGCTTTTGTAAAATTTAACTGAGTGAACCACTACAAAACTTGATCTGCAATTATTTTTTTTCCCTAAAGCACAAGTGAGAACATTGCTAAATCCCCATCACTGTGTTATCCAGTCTAAAAACACATGACTTCATAAAACAAATAAACATTTGTAAAACTTGTACACTTGCATGTGTACACCCATATTAATGACCATTGTTATATAAATATGAATAGAGCATTTTAAGCTGTTTAAATATTAAATAAACTTAAAAGTTTTATGTTTAAATAATTGTGTGAAATGTGGCATTGTTCCTTAAATAATAATTTTTACCCGTAATTATTACCTGTCAAACAATATCAGTAACAAGACATAACAACCTATACATTACTACAACAAAAGATTTTCAGCATCAGATATTGTATATGCACCAGAGTACAATACAATATTAGCAATCTACTTTGAATAAAATTGTTTGATCCATTCCTTCAGCTTACCACTTTTATGGTTTCTGTGTAGCAATCTAGTAAGCAGATCGAACAATCTTTTCTGAATAGATTGACATATTTACTATGTACAAATTTATAGTATACATACAAACATATAGATCTTCATTACATTGTTTCACAACATAAGTATTCAGTATTACATCACAAACTGTCCATCTAATGCTGTACAAATTTCTCTAACTTCACATTATTGCTATAACACAGTTGCGTTAACTGTACATATAATGCTGTAGAAATCTGTCACATGATTGTGTCAAACAGTGCATCAAATGCTGAACAAATCGGTCTGATTTTGAGATCAGAAAAAATTTTGGCAAATGCACACCACCATATATCACTAATATTTGAGGAAGAACTGTTTTCAATTGTAAGTGACTGATGCATAAATAAGGTAGAAAACTAAGACTGTAGACACCACGGAATGGTATCATTGGGAGGAGTGTGGTGTACATAGTTCAGAGCTGAGTCTGCAGTTCTGGCTGTTTGTCTGTCTTATTTACCTCGGTAGTTTTTGACTTGTAGATCTCCTCTTTCCTTTTGAAGGCAAATCTGGCAAAAATCATCAGGAGCAGCATCTCCAAAACCAACAGGAAGTAGTTGGACCCTGACAATGATAAATACAGTTTTAAATATACAACAAAATTTGTCCTCCTTTCATTAATTTTCAGCTTACCGAAACAAATACTACCAGGAAGCTCATTCACTGATTTTTGCATAAAATAATTTGACTCAGTATTGTAAATACATTTATATCATTTTCAGGGGGGAATAATTGTCATATTATTTTCATGCTACAAATATATCCAGTGATTTAAAATCTGCACAAGTAATAGGGACTATGATAAAGAACAGAAATTTCTCAGCCATGAAAGACCCAATATGTATGTTTTAGCTTCTCCTCAAACATTGTTCAAATAAAAGAAAACTTGAATAGGAGTAGTGTATGTTGTCAGCATAAAAATACTTATTCATCTTTTTAGTATCCGTCTATACTTGTAAATGTTTAATTTACATGTACCCAGATATCATAATATGCATGACCTTCACCTTTGCGAATTTTCCTAGTTCAAGGTGTGGTCACAAGCTATCTAATTTGTGCCAATTATCAGCTTCTAATACATATTCAATGTTCATGTAAATCCATCATAAAGTTATAGCCTAGACAGTTATTTCCGATATCTGGCCTCAAGACCATAAACTGAGAATAGACTCCAGTCTGAATTTCAAATCCAGTTACATACCGGTATGTAACTAATGAAACAATTTTCATAAACCTATGAAATTTTAAGTATATATGTTTGCATTTGATTTCTTTTTAAAAACCTGCAGTATTTTTAAAGACCTGTGCTATAAATCTTCAAATTTTGACTTAAGTCTGTTCTCAGTTTAT